>CACRXP010000876.1:70173-174429 GCA_902702965.1 Spirometra erinaceieuropaei | reverse complement strand
TAGATTTATTTTGCTCTTTCTGACTGATTTTACCGTTTTCATCTGTAACTTAAGCGCTCGCACTTCAGAAAATGACAGCAGTCGTCATGAGTCTTAAGAATGGCTGCTGAGGAAGAAATAACGCTACCTACGAGCCGAATCAATAACCTAGGAAGGGTGGTTATGGGTGTGTGCCGTAATGCGTGTATGCAAATACGTGAAATACGGGAAGGCAGGAGGCAACATTTTTGAAAGGATGACTTGATCAAAACAGCTACAAGAAACGCCGGAATCATCTACCAGGAAATAATTCCCACAGTATAGGATTTCTAGAAATTAAAGCACCTAGCTGATTTTCCTATAGAGTCTGGATGCTAACTGCACAGGCAGTTGATGAAGCACCCTTTGGTGCACATACTTTTGATATGAGCTAAGTTAGCTTTGGTGTTTCAGTGGCAGCAACGTGCGCATGCAAAGTTTAGGAAATTTTATGAAACTGTGGCATACTTATCCACTGGTCATCCTAATTCTGGTATCTTGACGACTGTTCCGACCCCGATCACTGGCGCACAATAGTCCTGTGCAGCCACTCAATCTTCAGCCATTTCTCCCTGCTAAACAACAGCCCCGTGAAAGTAGGCTCGTATTTGCCATATTTAGTCAACAGTCAACGTCCGCCGAATTATTCTGATTTCGTAGCAGAATTGGTGGGATGCCGTTTTACTTGTCAGCCTCCGCTGATGACCTCTCAAACCGATTTCTAGTGAGAAACATTTTGGTGGCTGCCGACAGATAAGTGGAAGGAGGTCATAAATGGCTAATACAGCTTTTACTATCAGTTTATTATAGTTCTCGGCTGAATTTGTTGGCATTCAATAACGTCAATAATCAATACGAACATCGGGGAAAAGGAATTAGGTCATTTTTAGTGATTTATTTTGAATTTGCCGATATGGAAAGGCTACGACGGAGATATTACTTAGAGATAGAGGCTGCTTGTAACTAGTCTCTCTGCGTGATTTAGCCCAGCTTTATATTTATAAAAACGTTTGATGAATTTATCATGACTTTAGATTATTTGGCTACAACCCGCCAACTATCAAAACTTTTTATTACATAACTTACTTTTGGATCCATTTCGTAAATGTGCAAGTCCGAGCAAAGTTGCACTATAAACAATAATTACAAAACATTATTTTACAGTCTTTGTTTAACTGACCAATCTTTGTAGACTGTGGTGGGCTGCTAAGTCACTAAATATCGCCTCCTTGAGTGGCAGTGAATGTATGTGATTTATTTTTGATGGGCTACAGAAAAGTATTTCAAATGGAGAGCTTCCTGGGCAAAATAAATTCTGATAAAATTTCTCTGGAGAAATCGCTGCGAAGTTAAATGGGTTTTATATCATCAAATTTCTCTGTGCATGGCTTGAAAAGTAATACGATGGAGCGAGGAAAACATACAAATTGCGCGTTACGTAAAACCATCGACACTTCGTCAGAGGTGATTTAGAACACATCATATAAGCAAATGGGCCGAACATCAATGCTTTCGATAATATACAGTTTACTTGCTGGTATTACGATAAAGGGGCTGGAAAAGATCGCTACAGTCAACAATTAGCATGCATTATGGCGTCTACAGCACCAAGTCTCTTGCGTTCACAATTGGTCTCTTACCGTCTACTGAATAGCATACTCCGAAAGAACGTGGGAAATAACGATACTTTTTCGTTACCTAGGTCTCGGCCATGCAAACGCTACATGCCTCACTCTGAAAAATACTGTCAAGGAGGACCAGTACCAAGCCCTCACTCTTGGACTATAGCAGTCACTAATGTTTCGACTGACCCAAACAAATTTGTTTACTGGTGTATCATAGAATAAGCATGTTTGTAAATTACGACGGAGTTTGTTTGCAGTGGAACAGAATTGCACAGCGTTTTTCTGCCGCCCATTTTTATACCTACCGCACTCCCCTACTAAGTTCGAACTCTAAACCACCGAATACGAACGTGTAATTGATTAATGGCAAAGTTAAGGAACTCTCAAATGCACCCTAAAATTCTATCATGAATTCGACTTTACGTCGCAAACCTAAGGACTCAGGGTAACAGTAAACCCGTAAGATCGCTTCCTAGATCCCGCTTACGTAACAACAACTTTGTGAATTTGCAAATCATTCCTTAGACTGTTGTTGCTAGAGGATATGACATCGTCTCTGTGAGAACGCGCGTATTTGTTTCTGTGCCAGGCTCCTCTGTCTACACAAAAATGAGACGTTAATTTTGAGTTCTTGTAACCTCTCTTTCAAACATATCAGGCTTCGATGGCAAAGAGGGCACGGTAACGAGGTCATGTCGCTCGTTTCTACAGTCCAGCCTGAGGACACGTCAGGCGTCAGCTGCCACATCCAAGGACATTACAGTCGAATACTAGGACATAACCAATCTGTTGTTAAGGACGTAACAATGAGATAACGAAGGGAAATAGGTTGTATGAAATGTGCTCATACACAATCTTGAGAATGATCACCCATCCGCTATCGGCAGTGCAAAATGCCCGGGCGAGCGGAGAACAAAAATTAGGAGGAAAAAAATATATGCTCGGTTCTCTCAAATTCACTCAATTCATCGTACGGGAGAACCTATCAGCGACCTTCGAAAATAGTGCACCCAACCGTGTACGGAAACATGACCACTGGTAAAGCATGCATGCATACGCATGAAGATCCTGCTGATGAGAAATAGATTTAAATGGCCGCCGCTGTCCTATTTGCTGTTGTCACCTAGTCATTCTCTGGATCATGTGCATATAGTAAACTGGAAACAAGCCAAGTAGTTTGAAAACAATGAGCATTTTGGCTAAATTTTCAAGACAAGTTTCTTGAGCCCTTTTTGAGTGTAAGGACAACGTAAAAGACATTTGTGTTCTGATCATATTTACGTAAGTATACGACGCTTACACCAATAGATATCTCTTTTTCCCATCACCTGTTCTCCTTTGCTTCCCGAATTATATACGAGACGTGTAATTCGATGTGACTGTTGACGCATGTCTTATCAGAATGCACTGGTGATAGGAAATCGAAAGCTATCTCTATCCATAAAAGCCAAGTTTGGGTTTCTTTTGCGTGCAAATGTATTTTTCGTGTCATTTTCCCCGCAAAAAGCCTGAAAAAATATTAGCGGTCTTTAAACGACCGAAATAGTGCCGCATTTGCCTTTCAGTTGTCACGGCTTTTTAAGACATATGCATTGTTTTGCAATACCTAAGCTGCAAAAAGCCGGCTTATCCTCTGACTTGGCAGGAATTTGGGTTTAAAATGTTGATTTGCAGATTCAGGTAACTTGCTGAGCGACCACAGAAAGATAGCGAAATGAACAAAATCAAAACGAAATGAAAGATTATTGGATTTGATTCGCGTCCTGTAGTGTACAATAATCTGACTTAGTGCTAAAATGGGAAAAGAAAACTAAAATGAATTTTCTGGCCTATTTATCAGTTTAAAGAAAAAATGCATTCCTAAGGAAAAAGACTATGTAAGAAGCTTGGAAAACTGATTGACATGAGACGAAATTCCAAGTTAATCCTTGCGCCACTATTCGTCGACATTTAAAATTGTTTTTTCTAGCACGCCTGAACAATTATAATCCAAAGGAATTACTGATAGCTAATGCATGTTTCATTCATGCGCACGGCTCTTGCGTAAGGCTGCTTATGTTTTATCAAAGGGAAATATTACAGTGCATTCTGTATTCGCTTTTGAGGAACTCTGCATTCTTTTCGTTCAGAATTCGAAGAAAAGAGTCATGTGTGCATTAACATCGGCAAGATTTCCTGCATGTCTGAAATGCGTCCTATGCTTCCTTTTTAAATATCTTCAAAGTGCATGTCATGTTTCGCCGTAAATGTAAATACTCTCGCCCGTTTGAAAAAGCAGGATTCTGGACGCTCAGATAATGTTCGCCTGTATATATTTCGAACGGGATAGGCGGTTTTGTACAGTATTTTGAGTGTGTAGTCGTGCGAATGCCGTACAAAGCAGTACTATTACCGATTTTTGAAAGAATTGACATTATTTCCAAGAGCTCATTTCGCAGAGAGGTAATTTCCCACAATTTGGCTAGCAAAAATTGTTTCTTAGCTGCCTCCCTAGCCTCAAGTTGAGCATATATAAGCGTTGAAAGTTATCCAAAATATATACGCTAATTAAATAGGGGTACGCTACGAGGTCAGCTGACGTAGATGAATCGAGTGGTCTGCATTTAGAAAATTAAATGTTATTATGGCACAAGTAGTATGAATCGTGTCCTCTTCTGATTAATCCGATCAACTCTCCTGAATACTCTCTCAGCCCAGGAGTGGCTCAACTAAGTTCTCTTCAGGTTTCTGGGTCCGCCATATATCAATGAATGATGGAAATTGGAAATCAAAGCGTCTCACTGCTCCCGATTTCTATCATAGCAAGGATGTAAGCGAGTTTCGGTGATACCGAAGCTATACAGATTAATAAATGACTGAAGCTTTTTTCACTTATCTTTTCATCCTCAGTTTCTGTGGTGTCCCATTGGCGGGCAACCATCTTTGTCTTAACCACCTTGAACCCCAGTTCCGACCATGCTGTTTGCCATGTAATTGTAACAGTTATGTCTTGTTTTACACCAAGAGAGTTGAAACACACTGCTTAGTCAGTTGCAATAGTGCAACGGGCATACTGATTCTCTGCAAATGTTAGCGCAAATAAAATTCCCTGTCACTTTTCGACTCTAGTAAACATTTACTCAACATGTTCCTTGATGCAGGGATAAGGGTAGACGGCTTCTGCTGGTGTTTTCTGATGGCAGTTCTCTGTGGTGGGTAGTTAATATGGTCCCTTACAGTGTATGTATGATTCCGACGTAATAAGGCAACTATTTTGTGCTTACGTGGAACTTGTCATGTCTGACTTCACAACGGCTGGTCTTTGACCATGCTGTTTTCGTTTGACTCAATTACGCGAACAATGAATAATGTTCAGCATCCGGAGGCTACTTGTTTAGAGCAAGCTGCCTTTTTACTTTGTGAAGGTTTGTAACTGGCTACTCAAACGTCTTAATCTGCCGATCCAAGTATATGCCACGTGCGTTACCATGGACTGTAGACATTCCTCCTACTGAGAATCCTTAAAAATTATGGTTTTATAACTAGTCACAAGTTTATTTGTCATATTCGCGGAAGCCATTTTGTGACATCGACTCATAGAGCATGTAGCAGGCAATGTATAACAACGCAATATGAAAAGGAGAAGGCTCATGGGGGAATCGAGTTATTTGGGAATTTTCAAGTGGGTGACACTAACTCGCCGTTAAACGAAATGAACCGAGGAGAAAGTAAGATAGGCAGACTATATCGGTTGACGTGGCAGACAGTGACGGGGAGACAGCCGATGCATAAGAGCAGTAAGCGCTGAATGGCAGTAAGTTTTGTGGCGGGCAAGAGAAAGGAAGAACTGTCGCGACTCCCGTGCTGGAGAAGAAGGAGAATGGTGGGTCATGGTGCGGGAGGCTGTTCGTTGACGTGGAACGAGGTCAGGTGCCATTACGTCGGCGTTGGAGGTATTAAGACTTTCGTCTGTGGTCCAACCTGTCGGAAAGCGGTGATATCGGGACGCTGAAGTTCTGCGTGGACGAGTGTGCATTAGAAACCGTTAGCGAGTGCGCACAATTAAATGAGCGTGCATGTAAACTCTCAAAGTGAACATCTAAATCGACATGGCGGTTGGTATTTTCCGCATTAGAATGGCAAGCTTCGAGGACTTCTCGCGCTCGTCTGGGTTTAGCCATCGCGATCACTTCAATACTGGAGTAAAGTTGGCGCAAGGCCAACTTATGCTCGTTAATGCGAGCCCCAACATGTCGCCATGCATCACCAGTGTAAACACAAGAGCAGTTAGCTCACATGATGCGGTAAATGACGTGACCCCCTGCCCCTCATGCTTGATCACGTTCTTGAAAGTGATCACTGCTTTACTTGGGACAGTGAAAAAATGACAGCCGTAGGAAGCAGAGCATATAGAAGCCAACTCACTGGTCAGACTATAAACTTTCATGCCAGACTATGCAAAACCCTTCCGACACTGACTAACCAGTGCCCTGATTGGACGAACATATGGAAACAAACGGTAAAAGCACAGAACGATCCGCTCTTTGAGGACGAGCTTGCGCGCGCGTCAGAAACGTCCGATGAAAACGCTCTCTTTCATGACGATCAAAATCGTTTATTGTTCCTTGATCAAGTAGTTCAGCGGATGCGAAACTCCACTTCACTCCACAGGTCGACCGTGGTCAAATATGACGCTTCGCAAAAGATTTGTTGTGTTCTTAACAGCGTTATAGGGAACATTGTTCTAAGTGTTGAAGTAATTCAGTAATCATGGGTGTTGCGCTCTTATAAAGAAATATCATTGGCATTTTTGGCTTAAACAGAGATTTTGAGCTTGGTATGTCAACTGTCTTCCGCGAGCCAGTGCAACTTTTGGCCTTCTGATCGCCAATTCGCGACAAGGCGAGGAGAGTGTGACCTGTAACTTTTGTTGAGTCCACAGCCTTTCTCAAATTCCGCTTCGATGTGAACGTCAGGGTATCGGGTGAAGAAACCATACCGCGTAACAGCACAATATGTGCGTTAGCAACCCAGTTTTCTATAAGCACATATGAATGGCGATAGCAAAATAATGCACCAAGACTCCGTAGGGCAATCCAACTGAAAAAAGCGTGTTACGTTTGCGAACTTTTTGACGAATAGCCAAGACTGATGTAAGCACCAATGAAACAATGTTGCAGGTTAGGAGGCGTTTCCCACGATACAAATTTTTCGGAAGCTTTCAGCTACCAACCAGTGACAGAATAATTCACGCGTCTCTTGTCTGGAATTATTAGCCTCTGACATAAGAATCGCTTAAACATACAAGGTCTGGCGAACTTGTGATCAAAATCCCTATGCCGGTGCGATGAACGACTTACTTCAAACGAAGCTGACCGAGCGGGAATGACAAGGAGGCGATATTTTGTCCTACCGTAAGTTCACACTGGATCAAAACGAATGGGCCAACTGCTCGGCTGGGACGTTACCGAATTTCATACGTTGAGCAGCATCAGTGTTAGAAGTCCAAGCATTTTTGTTATTACTATCCGACCCGTAGGTAATCAATCATCTGAACTATCTCCGCTATCTCTAGCGTTTTAGGACCTTTCCTTGTTTTTGCAGGCGCCCGTAAATATAGGGGCGGCTTGCAGCCGGAGAGTAGTCTAGGTGTAAATAAATAAAATTATTTGTTTATTTATATGGAGGCGCGGGGGTGGCAAGATGCTATTATGCAGGTCTCCGTGAGCAAGCACTCGTATGTGGCCGAATATCAGTACTTAAGTGACGATCGGTTACTCATTTGAAACATAGCAAACAGTATCTACACAGACACGTGAAAGCCAATCTTGAAACGGCTATATTATGATTATTGTTTTTTCTCCTCCCTCTTCATTGTTAGGACTTAAAAATGAAACCACCAAAGCCATTATTTTTAAATTAAGTGCTCGGGCTCTTGTTTTATGCTTTAAACTTGGACATTGCACTTCTCCTTCACTACAGTTGGTACAGCATCATTTTATCGAATTGTTCGCCGCCTTGAAAGTGAAAGAAGTTCTCATTCAATTGTCGTGATGAATTTCTTCCAACAGACTAGACGCACAAATATGTGACTCGGAACCAACCATGTAAAATCATTAGAAATCTACACCTACACTCTATTCCGATCTCCTTTGAAAAACCAGGGGCTTTTAAAAACCTTACCCCTCTAGATAAACAGTCATTTCTTGCATTCCAAAATGAAACACATCACAAAATTCCTCCTTTATGTTGTCAAAGCTGTTACTTTACTATTTAGATAGAAAAAATGCGTTGCTTTCGGTATTTAGGCTACAGCATGCCATAAAGGTTTAAAATGTTATTAATTACGGCGGCGTCGGATTTGAACTCGACACAGCGTCAAAAGATATTGATGAAGAATACATCCTTTTTGCGGTCAGTGTTTGTTGCCAACAGCATTAAGTGCATTCAAATGTTGTAATCTTAATATGCAAACACCTAAGAATTTGCGTTCTCTAATCACCCGTCCAGCGTTCTTATAAACGATCAACCTTGACCCAATGATTGCCGAATCAACTCCATATGTTAATACACATACACTTTGGTATCGATTTTTTAAAGTACAGGACACTGAGCGACAAATGCCGTTACCCTGTTATTCTTTGATAGAGTATTATATAGCATGTGTCGAAACAAGTGGACGGAAAAATTCCTTTTTTACACATATGGACGGCTAGAGAAGATTACCGAACTGATGTTTCCTTACTGTTAAATTAAGAAGATAACGGTGCACGCAGTCTTTATATTCGCCTCAAGTTTTTTTTCCTACGCGAACTGATCTTGAGAGAAAAAGACAAGGACGATTGATGAACAGTGGGTACAGTAGTTATATAATTCATTCGCCATACAATCACACACCTTATATAATTTGCAGCTTCCACATTCCTCACTGGCAATCGTACTCGGCCCAGTGATTAATCCATCGTCCGCCTGTGATGCGCCTCGATCTCTTGTCGCATTTGTCTACGCATCTGTTAACCATTTGTAGGTCTAAAAGCTAAACCGTCTAGGGAAATACTGAATTCTAACAGCAAACGGCAATCAGTCACACATCCAGTTGAGTGTAAACGCTATACCGGCGTGTCGAGGTACAATATAGTAACCTAAAAAGCATGGTTGCTGAATTATCATACTAAGAGCGAATGACTACTCCATTAAATGTGTCATCGGGACCTGAAATTAAACCGCATCGGTCCCTAAATTTTTGTGAGTACGTCAGACATGCCTTGGAAACTCTCAATTGCCTTTTAACATCGCTTGAATTTGAAACTGCAAGCAGTCTGGAGGCAACGGTCAGGCGCCAGATAAATAGACTGATATAGTCAAATCTACGGCAGGAAACGCCTGGAGCCGCTCATTGGATCTGCTGCAGTTGGGGACATAGAGGCGATACCGGCTAAAATGGGAATATGACCGCTGAACAAAGAATCTTGGAGATTTCTACCAGACTGAATTGTCCAGCATATCGTAGCCGTGGGGAGGACTGATATCAATTCTCGGGTTCTGGTTCATTCTACGCCACCTGATCAGACCCTCAATTATCGCGAGGCCAAAACCCTCGCAAGAGGGGGGCAGCCGAATAAACGGCGAGCTTTATGAGTCGGATTGTTGGGCCGCCAATCTGTTCACAGGCAAAAGGCCTGTCCTCTTCTATTAATTGCTTGTTTAGATCACGAGGGGATTGCAGGCGAGCACCCCTTCCAGTGACGACCCTAGCCAGTTAACATGACGAGTAATTATCATAGAAGTGATCGACAGCAATGTCGAAATTGCGGCAATCGACAATTCAAAATAATACTAGTGAGTAGACATCGCACGAACAACGACCATCAGCGACAAATGCAAAGCCATTAATTGTGAGAGATATGAGATTGCATATCAAGTACATCCAATTACGACTGCACTCCATTGTTTATCCACCCCCCTTTTCTGTGACTGTCTCATATAATGAGTTCGAGTAGGAACCCAATGGAGCACGTTAACAAAGTACTTTCTCCACGATCGTACCTCTTTTTTACCATTTTTCAGAACATCCTTTTATCTTTTGACAAATAGTATATAGTTGCACTAACTAAAGAACTTTAAAGTTGTACGGCACATTTCCGTCTATCTGTGTAAGTCGCACTAAAATGGCGCGTGTTCCTAGCCTCGATAATTTTTAAGTTCATAGATGCCGGTCTGCCCAGTTTTTTCCTCTTACAAATTTTCCAAAACATAGCGTCCTCTCTACTTGGCTCATTCAGAAAGGAGGAACGTTGTCTTAAGAACTATCGTAGTGCCTGTGTAATTCTAAAGTAAACTGACATTTTTTCTATGTTTGTTAGTTTGTCGAAGTATGTTTAACGTATTTTCAATGCACCAAATTTGCTTGTCTCACGTCTCCATGACCGCGTGCTTCAGCACTCATAAACCGTTTAAGTATATTTAAATCATACTATGAATTTTGCGAGTAACATTAACAAATCCGCGGGCATCTTAAAACAGGCGTTATCCCTTGGACGTTTGGACGGCCCATGATGATAAACTTTTCCCTGAATTTAAGTGCATAATTTCTGCGTGCGCGAAATTTAATGAAGCCGTTATTTCTAAAAAAAACGCGTTTAGTTCTACAAGTGAACGCTCTTCAGAGAGTTTAAGTTTATGTGAATCCAAAGCGCATTCTGACATGTCTGTATTATTCGTAGAAAATCAACAGGCAAAGTCGTAAAATCCTTAGGGCGTCTCCATTTACATACAGACTTTGGTAAGACGCAAGAATGTCATGCGAAAAGGGAGCTGGGGACGTGCAATAGGGTGCCATTCTTAGCATTTTTTGGCAAATGGACTGTGGCTTCTCCTAAATTTCGCTTTGTGAGGACTTATCTTGCTAATGACTGACAAGTAAGCTTGTTACTGTACTAATGTAACACATTTTCGACTAAACGGATTGGTTAAAGCGAAAGTAGAAAATAAAAAGGATCTTCTATTGTTGGAATGAGAAAATATCGCTGACATAACAGTTAAAAACTATCCCCGTCTAACTGATGAAGGATTCAAGCTCAATTAACAAAATACCTTTTCTCTTCAGCTGCATGGAGGTATACATGTTGCTCTATCCTGCATGCGGAATAAAAATGTACTTTTCCGCTTAGCTATATCTGGATTCACAACTACGTAGGTGGCATTGTCTTGCAAGGCATGTATCTAGTTGCGTTAGATGGCTCTACCTCTCGACCTATGCAGTGAAGCTTCCATAAATCAAAGCGATTTGGTGTAAATTAACGATGCTTTTCTTGGAAGATCTTTATACCGAAACCATCATGGTCCAAAAATTAAGTCGCGGGGAAACCTTTTAGGATATATATTTATGACTAGGCTCTCAGTTATAAAAAAATCCAACACTTAAAATGCAGCGAGCCAAGAAAGGGTGGATATTCCATAATCTTTTCTGTCGTATTAAGTAAATTACGGCGGCCTGTTCGAAATTATACAGTTATTCTTTTTACTTCATTAAAATGAATGCTGCTGATCCTGTTCTCCGAGCAACCTGTACAACGGTTAGGAGTATTATTATTTTCTTTTCTTAAGAAGGTCTTATTTCCCTCGAGTAATAGCACTTGTTTATTTTTTCGTTCGTTTGAATCTCTTTACTCCCCCCCTTATCTTGAAACTGATCCAAACCTCTTGTCAAAGCTGCCCTTGTTACCAGCCAACGGATAAGAACGCCCAAACAGTTTTCCGACTGCAAGATTTTTTATAAAGGTCTTAAAACCTGTATATGCTCATTGGACACAGAAAAGCTGATTTAAATTCCTGCAAATGGACGGTCGGAAGACCATCAATTAATACTGGCGAATATTGGGAAATATTCATGTGCTGTGTATTATTTCTGAATTTTTGCCAAGATCGTTGTTTATATCAGGAGAGATACCGGCAAATCTGGACGCCAAACTGAAATTTCGATACAAATGATGGGTGTGCTTAGCTAATTTTTTGCTTCATCTACATTCTTGAGTAACTGTTACTGGAAAATACCGACAATAAACACTGAGACAATAAACACTGAGACAATATCATAGTTATGTAATGCAGCAGTATTTGTGAAAGAAAAGCGAATATTTCGAAGAAGTTCCAAAGTTAAGGAAAACTAAATTGGCCGCGACACGGAAAATTTGACAGTCAGCATTCCCAGAAGTTGCGAAAATTCCCATTGTAAAATTCAAACGGCAATTTGGCGAGCATGCGTCTGCTTTCAATAAATTCTCTTCAGGCCTGTACATTTGTATGGCTATTGGAGTAATGAGCTGAAAGATACGAGCAAATAGATAATTAAACTGTATCTCGGGTTTGAAAATTGTCCTTTGAATTCCCTAAAGATCATAGGTTAAAAAGTAGATGACAAAAACTGCATATTTTGATAAATATTTGACTTTAGTTTGGAGTTAAATGCTTACTTAGGGGCAAATTTTGATGTATGCAGAAACAGCATAGGAGCCAAACTGAAATGTTTGAGGTGATAAAAACTAGGATGTCCAAAATATGAAATAAACCAGATTGGAATCTTTAAATTCTTAATATTTCAGTAGAATAAACTTGACAACGCAACTGGAAGGGTGCATCTAGTCGACGAGTATCTGCCAACAAGCGTTTGTCAGTTTTGTAAAACAAGGTTTCTCAGAAAAAGTGAATGGTTGAGTTTGTACTTTATTCAACCAATCAGGGGTAAAATAGAAATTTACGAATTTCGGCAAAATACCCATTTGCACGACAGATTTCTTAGTTTACAAATAAAATTCAACCGCCGAGGGTTCATATAGGTCACTGTTGGTATATAATGGACACTTAGTATGTTTATGAAGGCACCGGGTGAGCACTTCCTGTGCCAACATGCATCCGATTTGCTATAAACTGTCCCAGAAATGTTTTTTCAATGCAGTAGTGAATGACGCCGAAACTAATGTGTCATTTGACAGCTTCTAAACTACTGCTTAGTAGTTCTGCAAGAAAAGTGGAGCAGAAATCACATCAATTAGTCATGAACGGCCTTTGCCCGACCGAAATCATTTGTCTAGGTTTGCTGTTACAATAAATAAAGACAACAAATACCCCATTCAAGCATTTATTACAACAGTCCCACAACAGTGCCCTTGCGCTCACTGATCTCCCGTACCAGTATCATCAGTAATACTTGACCTCACTTCCTCACATTTGTTTCCCTGATTTTGGTGTTAATGAACTACGGTGGATTCGGCAAGCAGTATTCCATCATTTGGGACGAAAACGGTTTTTATCTTCTTTTATGTCGTCATAAAATTGGGGCTGACCTGATTGTTATACTTTATGGACGATCCCAGTCTGCAGCGACCTGGAGATGGCCAGAGGATGAAAAAGACAGATGCAATGACAGTCAGATTAGACCGTCAGTCAGCCCTGCGGTAAGGGTAATGCGTAGTGGGCACACCAAGTATTACACATTAATCAAGACTCTACCAAAGGGTAGACTTCATTACAGCACGTCTAATTTTGATGCTGACGACCCCTAAAAAATAAAACCCGTAAACCGTGACAATTGCAAGAATGTGCAACTTGTTACACTGATTTTGCCGTTTAATAAACTCGCAAATTGCAGGCATAATCATACTTTTTTCAAATTTTAGAAAACACTTGAAAGTCGGACAAATTAGCAGATTATTATTAGGAAGAAAGGGAGGCGATTTCTGCGACCAGTTGTTTCTTGTTCCGACGTTCCAAACTCTCACGCGAGACCATCGCCAAGGATTGAAGGTACAACTCATTCCATATCTATCAAATCTACCAGGAACGAACTTAAATCGTGCAAACGATTTGTCACCTCAACGTCTCGTAAGCGGTTGAGAAATCAATACGACTACTGACTGAATCCTTGGTCGTGTACTACGCCTATTGTAGTAATAGCGAAACCCGGTCATCCGGCTGGCCTAAGATTTTCATGCACTCGAAATAAAAATCGTACCTTGGAGGCAGCCACCAAAGAAATCTCAGTCTTTCGTCGCACATCAAGCTTGTGATTATGCAAGCTCGTGTGGACATGTTTGTCGGTCTCTCCCACAATATGGGATTCTACCAGTTAAATGAGAGTGGACTTATTACTGAGGAGCATTGGGTACATAGTTTGCACGGGCTGCCGGCGGATTATCCCTTCTATTTGTGGGCGACCTCACTTCCATGATTTTTCATAAATCTGGCGAATTCTTCAGACAGATCAGTAATGGAAGTCATGGCGTGCCAGAACCTGAGGTTGGGTGAATCCCTCAGGTTTCTTCTCCTAATGTTTCGCTTGAACCTCTTGACAAAGTTATCAGTGTATCCGTCAACTGTGCAGAGCTTTCACAAAAACTGGAACTGGACAATGTTGTCTTCTAACTCGATGGAATCTTCCCATACTGCGCACAGAGTTCCCATGCAGTTGCGTTTGTGCAAAACAGGATGGTTACAATGGAAGTTTAATTGATGAGAGCTCTCTTTCGCCTTTTCTGTATATTAGCAAGTCTGCAAGCGGCAATTGACAGTAATTTTCTTCCCTTAACCTGAAATGTGTGTCTGAGATGATTGCATTGAAATGTCGCACGAATTCTCCAGTTTTGTTTTGGTTGATGACGACAAATATACCATAAGCGTACCCACAAACAAGGTCGCTAATGACCGAACGCCAACACCTTTACTGGTTGCAACACTGTCTCAGCAATAAAGCTGGACAACCGTGATCCCATTCGTATGCATTTGCCTTGTTCCTGCATATCTCATCTGGTAGTAAAAAAAGGCCTTCAAGCAGTGCTTTCAGAGTTACGAGGGGTCTTTTTCTGAATTTTCTGTCCACTCGTTAAATTGCAGTTTCAGCATTTTGTGTATGGCCACAACTGAAAAGTGATGCGATATAGAGGTTAATTTCGTGTCATGTCAAAATACGCCATTAGTCCGTCTTTGGCAGGTTGAATACCTCGTCGAATTTGTGTCACTTGCTCAGATGAAGAGACAGTTGTTAGGATGCGCATTTGTCGCAGCCAAACGTTCATGTATGATAAGTAATTCTCAGCCCTCACTTCGGTATAAATAGCCAAAGATAGAGATAGTTAGTTAAAATGACTGCAAATATAATGGAAGTTTATGAATGCGTTACAGGTTCATGCACTTTTTATCCTCTACTGTCTTTCAACTGTCCATGAGGGCGTCACCCATGACAAATGAACTACTGATTATATCAGTACAATCTAAAAGCGTACGTGTTCCGCTATGAGGAAACTAAGAGACAGAACCAGTAAAGTACCAGACGACTTTAAACCCAGGACCATTTAACCGGTTAACCTTCGTAAACCGAGCATTAATTATGGAGCACATTTGTCTGGCAAACTTAACAGCACAAATTCCCTAGGGATTTTTCAGAATAAAACGACTTAATTCGGGCAAACAAAAATGAGAGTTCAGTTATTGAGAAAGGTACAAAGGTTTGAATTTCGACAGAGAAAATCGATGTAAAACAGTTAGACCACGTGGTCAACCTCAGTTTGCCCTGGTAGACCCAAGCCCCTTTTGAGTTTCGAAATCCCTCGGCATGCCTAGTTCCCCATTTTCATTCCCATGTTGCATTTTTCAGTTACCATTTTATCGATTTGTCTACGCACAGTACACGTTGACCTTGCTGTTTTACATCGATTTTCTCTGTCGAAATTCAAACCTTTGTACCTTTCTCACTTGTTATTTCTGTTATGCAACGACCGGCAGCAGTTGAGAAGCGGTCGCGAAATTTTGTAGTTCAGTTATTCACATTACTTGCCACCACAGTGAGCGAATTGGGACTTTCAGCTTATCGAATTCTTATGTTCAGTCGGCATTTAAGTCAGCTTTTGGTTGCCTCTTTAACTTTGTGTCCTATGGCCTCCTGCACTTCAGCCTTTCCGGTCGGTAATTTAGCCTTTTGATTTTCTCTCTGCTTTACAGACCAAACAAAAGCACTGCATTATGATAAGCAGCAAAGATGTCATCAGTTTTACTCAAGAATTCGACATGGCCTTGCCTTATTGTTTCAAGGAGTTTATGTTCTAATATAAAACATACTTCTAACTCAAGGCCGCATACATGAGGCAAACACACTTCAGAACTCAAATGGTCATCGTCAGAAGAAGGACAATAACACGGTTGTTAAATTAAAACAAAACAGGGCGTACCTAACGGGAAACTGCTTAGACTACGATAGCAGTACTATCATAACAGTGGGTGGGACAAAGAGTCACGAGCCTGGTGTAAGTAATCTACAAAAGGCGCTTACAAAGCTCTCAAACAATTGACTTTTGAGGACTGTGTGCTATTCCCTCCCGGAGAGTCAGTACAAATATAACGCACATATGGCCCCTTGGGTGAATCTTTTTGTCGAAGAGCATTTATTTGCTGCACACTTTGGCTATTAAGGAGAAGGAGAAGGGTTGAAACTAAAAAAACATCAATGGTTGGCGCTTATTTTTGAAAAATCATCATACACCGACTTACTTACAAGCACTCAACTACTGGTTTTGCAGCAATGCAACTAACAGAAAACGTTTTTCCTGTTAGCAGTAAATCCCGAGTTACTATGTCTTTGATAATTTGAGGGTAGTCAGCAAACTGCCAGTCTGTTTGCCTGAAGTTCACTTGCTGGCCATTGTGCAGTAAGATCAGAAGGACAAGGTTGTAATTGGGCTTGAGCTCGTCTTTTTCAAATCATTTCTAAATTCGGATGTGAGGCAAAAAGCTCTGCTATACACTTTGTTGGGTTGACTACCGCCTCCAAAAACTGTAGAATATAAAGCGGCCTGTCTGTGGATGTAAGTGACCTATGTCCACAGGTTATATATGCCAGTAAAATTAGGAGAAACAAATTAACCTCAAGAATCCAGTCAGATTTTTAGTTGTTATTCAACGTTATATTTAAATTTACGGAAGTTTTCTAGTCACTACAGTAGTCCACCCCCTGGAACCTATTTCTATGCGCAAAAATCGGAGTGGAGTGTACAAGTATTGTTTATAACGTACATGTTAGTAAGAATTAGATAAAGCGACTCGACACCCATTGCGCGTGGGGGTGTAAAGTTGGGAGCTATGGGAATGCTCAGGATTATCAGGTGTAAGAGGAAGAACGGCAAATCGCAAGGAAACACTAAGGCAGGTGCTTAAGTTTGATGTGTCGGGAAGAACGAAAGAGAATCGGTACAAGTTACTTCCTGATGGTCATCTAAGAGCAGCCTGCGCGATCTTCACGGGTGATTTTGAAGTGCTTGTCCGTGTGCAGTAGGACTCGAGATGTTCAGTTGTAGGGTCGTTGTGGCGACCTACACATACTATTCGCACGGTTAAATGTTAAATAACGCCTTAGTAAGTTAAGGCTAACATGCGGTTTACTCACTGGAGGGCGGGAGTGCATGGTTTTAAGATCAAACAATGCGCCGCGGAACTAAGGGGCATAACCAGTAGCGTTCAAATCGTTTGCGTTTTGGTGCAAACTGGAAAAATCCCCGATAATCCGTAGGATAGGGCCGTAAAACGTTCGACAGCGGAGTACTCCATATGAGGTTTCAGCATGTTACGGATACCTTGCATGACAGAGGCCAGTGAGTAAGGTTGCCGTAAGCCAGAGTGAGACTAAGTTTGGAGTGAAAGCGTTAGGCCAGGCCATTTCATAAGGAATTATGGATTGTTGTGAATATGAGGGGACATGCTAGAGATCATTAGAGCTACTAAAATGCTCAGATTTAAATTGTTTGTCTTAGTCAGTGGCAAGAATTTAGGAGACCATAATTGGAAATCCAGTGTTCCAGAAAGGCGGACACCATAGTATCTGTAATTGTATTCGGAATAAATGTTGCAATGGACCACCTCGTTAATCGGGCAATTGTATTTACCACGTAATTACAACCACAGAATACTGACAAAGAACCTACCAGATCTTTGTGCAAATGTGCTGACCATGCGTTAAGTGCAAAAAAGATGTCGATGGATGCTTTGGCGTAGCGTCTAATTTTGGTTTCCCAACGGACCAAATATGAGCGAGTCCACGAGTGAATATCGTGTTCATGCTAGGCCAAACAAAGCGGTTGCTGACGTCGCACTGCGTGGCCCGGAAAGCTAGTCTGGCCTTCGCCGATACCGTGGAACCAACGACATGAACTTTGCCAACAACCGAATGCAAAGCAAAGTCCAGATATTGAGGACCGACATCTTAACTACCTCCATGGGTTCGACGAAGACCCTCAACACAGTGGATGGCAATGAACTGTGGCAAATAATACAAAAATTTGATGCCCTGAACAATTCATTAACATGTTTTCTGCCATGCTGATAGACGCCTGGCGTAATGGTGATTCTGGTGTCCGCATCGTTTACAGGACTGATGTCCATCTTCTTAAAGATCGTCTAATGCAAACTTCAGCGCGGCTCTCGACGAAAATTGTCTACAGCCTGCTCTTAGCGAACGACTGAGCACTCAATGCTGTGGCAGGACCGGATATGCAACGGAGCAGGGAATTTTGCCCCGCCGGCTACCACAACTTCGGACTGACCATTAACGCGAACAAAACGGCAGTCATGCATCAGCTGACATCCGACACTGAATACAGCGCTCTTTGCACTACTGTCGGGTAAAGTTAACGACATTAAACCTGTGGAAAATTCCGCCTATATAGGCAGCATCAAAATCGATGACGAACGGCTCATCGAATTTACAAAGCTAACCAGGCCTATGGTCGGCTCTAGTACTCGGTGGGAAGTCGACACGATCTCCCTCTCAACACCACGTTCTAGATGTGCACAGCTGTCATCTTGACGACTCTACTGCGTGAAATGGAAATCTAAGCAGTGAGCGCGGAATCTCAATCATATCCGTCTCAAATGTCTCAGGAAAATCCTAAATATGATGTGGCAGGGCAGTATCTCCGAAACGGAAGTCGTTGAACGGACCGGACTCCTCAGCATCCACGTCATATTGAGGTACCTACAACGGCGATACAATAGCCATCTTCAGAGGGTTTACGACGAGAGATTGCTCAAACGACTTTTCTATGGAGACGCTGCTACTGGCGCTAGTCGGGGAAAAAGGTCGAAAGCGACGTTGCAGGAACACCTTGAGGGACTTTCCCAAACAAGTAAGAAATCATTTGGGAGGCCTGGGCGGACGTCGTCTCGGTCGTACTAGCCTGGAGAAGAACATTTATGAGTAACAGCATGCTATGAGGTCAACAAGGTTGCCGCTGCCGAAACCAGACGAGTATCTCGGAAGTCTTAAACGTCCCGATTAGCAGTGTCAACATTCAACTTCTTCTGACATGTCCACTATTCCAACGAACATTGTGTCCGCTGATCGGTCTCGTCAGATATCCTCGGACCAAATTCAGCATCAACCCGAAAACTTCACTTGCTGCCTCCACAACCACTCCTCCCGTCACTCCCTGCACCAAATTTGAAGGCGTTTACGAAGACAGCCACCTCACCACCGGTGGTCACACTCTTAATGAGAAGTAATAAATCAGACACGAGGATGTAGCCTGACGCTGAACTGCTACACAGTTTTGTGTTTAAGTTTACAGACGAATTTGGGTACGCTAAAACAAAAGATGTTTGGGACACCATATATTTATGCATAAAGTTTCCATGCATTTGCACACGCATTCCATCATCAACACTTTTCTTTTAATTCAGCCTACCAAGACAGTCTCTCTTCGTCTATGTGGACCTTGCACATTGATTTACTTGGTCGGAGAAGGATTACTGCTTTGTCAATCGTAATGCATTCAATCCAACAAACACATTATTACTTTTTTTAGGCAAGTATGAATTGCCTCAACAGTACTATTTCATTTATCAATCTCTGTCAATTCGGTACTGTTACTGTGGGGATGACCAACGGATAGTCATGCACAACATTTGCAAATTAGGTTGCTATTAGTTAATCAGTCAGTAACATTAATGGCTGTTAACTGCTTAAGTCAAACTCGGATCCCGTCATTGCATGGTCTTTCAGCATTTTCTGGTTAATTAATAACTATAACGCTGTGCAGTATCAACTGGCATCACATAGTTCTCGAACTGCCTTCGAATTCATTGAACACGTTAAAGACCTCAACCTAAACGACATGGTGATGTTTTCGCTAATGATATCTCATCACTCTTCACAGAGTCACAGTCGAGTATATACGTAAATTTTTGTTAACCAACAACTATGAAGTAGGTATTACGAGTGTACACTCGAGGAACGTTTACTGAAATGCCTATAAAATGTTCAGTTCCCTTCTGACATCCAAATACACAGAGTAATAAATGGATTTGCTATAGGATCGCCTGTTGGTCGTCTCCTAGTTGGTGTCTGAATGGGGATGCTGAAGAAGTTCTAGTCAAACGACCAATTCTACAAGCTGAGGCACTATGGTCTTTAGGATGGCATCTTTGCAAGTGTCGATAAAGGAGCCAACATAACCACTCTCTTGGATGCTGTAAATCAAGCAGACTCGTCAATCAGTTTTACGTTGGAAGTGAAAACGATGAGCTCTTGGCCTTTTCCTAGACGTCCTTCTAAGCAGAAGAGGTGACAGCAGCATACGAAGAAGCGTCTATGGAAAAGACACCTGGTCCGGGCAATATGCGAACTTCAGCAGTTTCGTACCTCGTCAACAGAAACGTAGTTTAGTCCGCTGTTGGCGCACAGGGTAAGGAAAATATATGACGTTTTGCAGTGTAGTACCCCTTCAATAGGAACGTAATCTGATCCGCTGTTTGACGCAAAGGGTTAGAGAAATCTGCTTGACAGATAGCACTGATAAAGAACTTAAAAGAATCTAGGACCTGCTTCGCGAGAACGGGTATCCTGACAAATTTATGGTAAGGAATCTTACCGAGTGTTCGGCAAAACTGATCACTCCGACGGTGGAAGAGAAAACCCTGTTCCTCATAGTCCTATTTTAAGAGGATGCGGCGCGTGAAGACGGCTTAACCAAGGCGTTTCACAGACCTTCCCAGCAAAGAGAGTTCAGGTGTTGTACTCGACCAACCCCCTCTTGCGCGGGGAAGGCAAGGATAAGCTGTCAATTCAGACCAAATGCATGTGCATTTACTCTTTTACTTGTTTCTGTGGGGCAGGGTAAATTCTTCGTACGATTCGGAGCCCATCGACAAGAATACAAGTGCACCTGCCAACATGGCTGAGGGAAGGTGAAATTAAGAGCATAGGCAGCTTCATCCTTGCAAACATGGTTGACTCTGAGCATCGTTTGGACTCCGACGATGTCCTCCGTGTAATTCGCAAGGTCTCGCCTGACCATCCTAAGCGACTAGGCCAGCGTTTGTTAGAAACAAGAGATGTGACTGTCATCAGGCTACGCATACCGGCCTGTGCTCACAGAGGTTCTCGCACGCTCCGCTTCTACCGTGGCCGATGATCGATTAATTGCATACATGTGTGCGCGGCCCCCCTTTCCCCCCTTCCCATTGTGACACGGCTCTACTTAACCCTCAGTGCCACTTATTGCCTCACACCTTTTCACACACTCGCTTGTATAAAAAGACGGATCGCAATACATTTCTCTTACCGCTCACACGTTTTACTTTGTATCTCGATCACACATAATTGCACTGACCTGATGAGAATATATCGAAAACACGCGTATATTCTCCTAATTTTCTTCTGAACTAGAAATTTTTTGTGTGTTTTCCGTCGGTAACCGTCCGTCGACACTTTGTCACGGTAGGGTTACAATGAATTTTTATCCGTCGCATATCTTGGCGTCATATTTTTGCCAGTTACTCCCAACATTTTTTTTCAATTCCGGTACCTATAACGTTTATCCGAACGTGTTATCTCTCCTGTTTGCTTCAAGTGTATGCGTTTCTGTTTTTGCATGGCCCTTAGTATATTGTTTTCAGAAACTTTCGATTACCTCACAGTTAAACGACTCCTTCTTTTCGAAAATTCTCTTGTGCACCACTGTGTTCGCATAAGATGTTATGCTCCGCATGAACGGTTTAACTGTTCAGACTAGAAAAATGCATTTGTCTTCCCGACCGTGACCGGGCTAGTTCAGAAAAATTTTCGTGCCTTAGCTGAAGTTAATGTGTCAAAAAACGTCAAAGATAACGTCTGTTTATCATCTTATTGGGTGCAGTCCACTGTAAAGAGAATGGTATTTTCCGCTATGTGTTCCAATTGCTGTGATCTGTTTTGGATGTATTTAGACTGTAAATATTCTCATGAGAAAGCCTGCGGCATAATTTGGATCCCTGCTGACCCGTTCCGATCTTGCCTAGTGAAGAATTTCCATTTTGTCGGGGTGACCAAGCAATGATCTGGGTTGGTTTATTGTCTAAAGCTCACAAAGAGTTTTAACTTTATGTATTGCCCCAACCAGCTTCCTCTCACAACAATCCATAAAAATGCTCTGTGTGGTCGCATGCCTAGTGAAAAACGCAGAAATATAATTAAGTGCGCAGTTTCTGTTTTCCGAAAAAATAATGAATCCATAATGGGACTACCAAAGATGGGTTGATTCGCTAAAATTCTCACCTGAAGACTTCCTTTAAGAAGTGGTGATAACGTCTTTACTAAAACGCCTGTGCGTTTTTGCATTTCCCCTAGGTAGGCAAAGATTAAGGCCCAAAACGAGCTTCCGGCCGCAAGATCTACAACACAATAATTGTTCTTTGCAGTGGAACTTTAAAAAGGAAAACTTTCACGGTTATAAACCTTTCTGCCTTGCGGCCGCCTTCAACAATTTTATGGTAGTTTGTGGGGAACTCACCAGTACCTTTGCCATTTGATTGAGCAGAAAAAAAACTATCTCTGTGAAAAGAACTTTGTAATTCAGCGTTCATATTTATGCAGATTGAAACGGCTTTCAATCTTTTTGCGGCATCTGCTGGCGCCAGTGGCGCAGCCGTTTCTTTCGGTAAATTTCGAACAAAGTTAACGCTTAGACATATATACATATTAAACAGCTGAGGTACTCTAAATTCTGAGGTAATATGAAGATAGAAGGCTCGTCGGAAAAAATCGAGTTGTACTCGTGAATTCTCTAGCTGCTGACACCAACCCCTCGTCAGACTAAGGAGAAAGTGCAATGGTCAGAATAAATTGGTTATAGAGACCGGACAGCTACCGACAGGCAAGCAACTAGCTTGTAAAAGAGGTGGGCACATAAGTAGGCCAGGACCTTTGGCGGCGGGTGGAAGTGGGAACTGTTGCGGCCCCTTTCGTTCGAGGGTAGAGGAATGTCGATTCAATGGGACTGAGGACAGTGGACTTAATGGTCGTTGATCCGGCATGTGGGTATACATAAGTGCGCCAACGTAGAGGTGTAGGGTATTGCATTTGCAGCTCGCTGTTTCTGGGGTAGAGAGTGGCGAGATATTGAGATTCTACATGGTTCAGTTTGAATTTAACGGTTGCTGTTAGGTCGTGGGCACAAGTTAGTCAGGCGGGAACTCAGACTTTATGTAGATATATATATATATATATGTGTGTGTGTGTTCGTCCTCTTTTGGTGAGGACCAATAGGATTATACATACATTATTTATATGACAGATGAGCGCTCACCGATCAGGTTACAGAACATGCTCGTTCTGTTGTGCCTTGGGGCTCATACTTAAACCCTCGCAGGCAGTCACACAGCGACTAGTGATATATGTTGATAAGGTGATACCGACAAAGACAAGGGTGATCGGAATGGCCATTTCTGGCTGATTAGTCGTAATCATAACCTGTAACCTGATCGGTGAGCGCCCATCTGTCATAATTGATATTCCCGATCACAACCGACAGGACAACAGGCCCGTGGCTCAATGGTAGAGCGTCAAACTCCATGACCAAAGATCCCGGGTTCGAATCTCAAGTGATCCACAATTGGGGTTGGGTATGACTGGCTGATGACGGCTAATAAGCCAGAAGTGGCCATTTCGGTCGCCCTTGTCTTTGTCGGTATCACCTTATCACATATATATATATATGAAAGATAGGCACTCGCCGATCAGGTTACGAAACACGCCCGTTCCGTTGTTCCTTGGGGCTCCTACTAAAATTTTCGCAGGTCGTCGCGTAGCAACTGGTAGCAGAAGTAGATGAGACGATGCCAAAAAACAAGGGAGACCAGAATGGCCATTTCTGGCTTGTTAGCCGTCATCAGCCAGTCGGTGCTCGCTCATTTGTCATAATTGATATTGTCGATGACAACCGACAGGACAGCGGGCCCGCGGCTTAATGGTGGTGTGTCAAACACCATGAGCAAAGAGCTCGGGTTCGAATCTCGGGTGATCCACACTTGGTGTTGGGTATGAGTAGCCGAGGATGGCTAATAAGCCAGAAATGACCATTCCGGTCGCCTTTGTCTTTGTCAGTATTATCTTGTACATTTGTATATATCAGCCTACGAACATTTCTTCTATCATATCTCTGAGCAAGGCTATGGCGGATGACGAAATGCATTGATCGTTGGTTGTGCAAGACGATGTTTTACTTCGGACTGTAACACAATACTTAAGCACAGTCGCAATACATATCTACCCGTAAAAGCAAATCAAGATGCATTATACACGCGGACTGATGGCGTTCGGTGACGCATTTTTTCAGTCAGCTTCGTGAATCGCACTTGACAGAAAGTCGTCGATAAACAGTATGTGCTTTCATGAACTAAATCGTAGGGGAAAATGCATAAAAATTAGTACGTTACCCAATTTCTGAGCATTTATTTTCCGCTGTTAACGCCATTAAATTTCTGCTGTGATTTTAGAAATTATGACAAAAGAAACTTTGAAGATAGTCCTAATAATCCGCAGGCAATCACTTTTGGATGCATACGTTCTACTGAGTAGGATTAAATATATGGAGAATTTAAAAATAAATCAAATTACGGGGATTTCACCTAAACTATTATTTACGAAGTGCCATAAAGGTGCTTAATCAAGAGCTAAAATGCTATCATGTATGGAATTAATAACTGTTGCAAGTTAATTGTTTTGGCGGAGATATTCTTCATTCCAAAATATATCGATAAGATCCCTCCAAGAGTTAATTGTCTATGGGACTTGTCTTTTTCTTGCCATGCAATCTGGATAAGCCATTTTCTGTTAAGGTAGATAGGCAGGTATCTATCGGTGTGTCTCCACAAAGGCAGGACGTATGCACTTAACTTTTCTACCCTTACAGATTATGTTATCAAAGGCCACCGTGCGCTATCAGTGAATGTTTTTCAGGTAGCTTACCGCTTGTCTTTGTATCCAGTAGTACAATATCCAACCCTAAAACGAAAATATGGCATTTATTATGTTCAGAAATCCGTTGTGTGCTGCAGAAGACTGCGATGTAGGCTTTACACGTATGAGCAACCGACGTTACACGAATAAATCCCATTTTGTAGTTGGGTTTGTGGTAATTTCTTCATTTCATTCAACGATCACTTTGCATATTTCCTAATTTCAACATTTTACTTCTCATATGTGCGTTGTTTTCTCGTGCCTTCATTCATCATCCAGTGTCAATTACTTTTATAAAACTTTTGAGTATTATATTCATGACTGGCAACTTGTCACAAATACCTGTCTCGTGCTTTCCTCTTCTTCGAAGGATTTCCTTTTCCTGAATTTACTGTGAGTCTTCAAATGAAACCTATACCAGCATTTTCAAAGATCTCGTGCACGTGCATTTATTTTTCTTCGTTATATGTGCAATCGACTTCACTGCTTTGTGTGTAAATGCACGTCCAAAACATTTTACTGAGATTTGTTGTTGGTAAGGCAAGAAAGACCGAAATTGTCACTTCTGATCTTATCATTCTTATTCAAACAAAAGCAAACAGAGACTACTAACAGTTCTTTCGCAGTCGGGGGAGCGAATATTGCGGCTCGTGAACTTTATGGTAATAGAGCATAATTAGAAGATAGGAATAAACCGAATTAATCTAAATATCTATATCAGGCGACAGCGGTTGAATATTTAGAAGTCATTTTTCACACAACTACTTATATTTCTAATAAGGAGTGAATATTAAACTACGATTGACTATATAGGTCTTCTTTTGACCAATAGATAATGTAAAATTCAAAAGCCCTAACATACATGTTTATGTAACCGAGCGCCCTGGCGAACAACTCAAAAGAATGCACCAACTGACCGTGAGTTGTCCAGACAAGCTGAATTACTGGACGTCCACTTCAGCAGAATTCTTCAAGCTATCAATATGTCGGGTTCGGACTGGGCATGTTTTGTATATAGGACACTAGCACTTCTCACATTTACACTTTTCGCCCACCGAACATGGCGCAAACCAGCGATACGAATGATGATGTAACTTAATATCAACATTTTGTGCGCCCGGACAACAAAAAGATGTTTACTTCTAAAAGCGGTTAATAGTTATCAGACATTACCACTGTCAAGTAGCCTTTTCGATGCAGGTTAAAAAAGCGAACGTTAAACGGCATTTTTGTATTGTCAACTGGTCTGTTCACTTGAAAAATTAGAAGCAGAATATGTGATGAACAGTCGAAGTCTAAACTTTTGAGACCATTTTATCTGAAAACTCACGTTGAAGCAGCTAACAGATGCTACGCGAACGGTGGTGTTATGAAACTCATTCTAAAGTTTTTGCACTTCCGCATGGTCTAGCATTTGCATAAATATGCCGTAAAACAATAATCTAAAGTTATTTGCACTGAAATGCCTAAACATTAAACTGGTAATTCTTCTGAAAGAATTAATTGTATAGGGAAAAACGAACGTCTTACCAAGTTCTTTTGACATGCCAACTTCTAAAATGCGCATCAGTTTGACTCACTTCAATGGTTTGCGATGAAACCATTAGAAAATTACTGATCATTGAAGGTTCAACAGTTTGAATGCTTGCATGACTAGATTACACTTACTGATAGTCAGTTATGTGAAGGACTGGTCCGCCAAAAAACAGCCTATCTAGACGTGTTACTTGACCTTAGGCTGGTATGAAAGTCCTTCAAAGAAGAGATCGAAAAAGGCTCTTATTTCTGGTTTCTCAAATCTAGCGAAAGACTTTGCAGGTTTTTCTCAGTATAAAAGTTATTTTTAGCCCTCTCCAACGGGATTACACTAACAACAGCACAATACGGGTCTTTTTGAGCTTTCGGCTTTCGCTTTTTCCAGCATTAAGCAAATATATCAACATGATGAAATAGTTTAAAATTTACAGGTTACATAACATGCCCAAACAATTAAATAATAGGTCTTTCTGTAAGGGCTTTTGCTTTAAAAATTGAGTTTAGGGTCTGTTCCTTAAGCTACCGAGGTTAAGAATAAGCGGTTTTCTGTCCAACTATGATAATTACAACTTTGTGTATCTTTTTTCAAAATACGTCTTCTTGGATCGGACTACTGACTGCAGAATGAAAACGTGACGTAAACGCACAATCAATCGTAGCAGACGACAGCTAAATGTTTAAGGTAAAAAGGCTGTAAAAAATAACAATTGCGTTAAGAGAACATATGCACATAAATCTAAGACGTTTTCAAAGACCTCGAGGGGCATTCGGTAGTCTTTAATCCCCAAAAAGCAAGACGCCTTGATCCTAACTCTAAGGTTGACGTAAAAATAAGGTCTCCAATCGCCACATTTTGCTTATCATTTGTTAAAGTGACAACAAGAAATGACCTAAGGCACATCCATCAACTCTTTTTAGAAGCGACTCAAGTTAAAAACAATTAATAAGGCTCATTGTGATTGTATCCGTCTTGTGCTTCTAGTTGTTTTGTCAAAATGCTCCGACTATCTTCGTTGAAGGAGGCCTATTTGTCCCACTCTGAAATATATATATCTGACCCGATATTTTTCCAACGAAAGAACACCAATATTGGAGACCTGCAACTACAGGGAAAATCTGTCATACTTTGGAATGGCGGGCAAAACGGTCGTGTTGCAGTTAATCGTTGAGTAATTCAAAAATTTTGCTTTTAGAATATTTATTTTTTTTAGAACAAGTCCCAAGCAAATGCTGGTCTCAGTTCTTAGCCTTCCTAAGGCAATTTCATGCCTTATGTTTTTTTACTTTGCTTCCATCTTTGTTGTTATACGACATCATGGATTGGACACATATTATAACTTTTCAAGCGCTATTCGCAAGACGACTTTACGCAGACCTGTCTAACAAATCTCTTATTAACGCAACACTCTGGTAAACTTTCCAGAAAAACTAAGAAATAATCTCCTTAAAGAGCAAAGACCAACAAGTACTTTTTGAATGCCCCACTACTGACGTGCGGTGTTATGCCATTAAAAATTTCGCTTCCTCTTCCTCGTGTAAATGGTAATATATTCGTGCATAGTAACCGGTACAACGAACGCCTACTAAACCAAACTCAAGAGTATATGGCGGTGTATCTTCCAAAGTTTTGATTTTGGTCGAAATTATTAGTTTTGCGACGATACATCGGGAATAAATCAGTTACCTAGATGACGTTTTGTAACCCGAGGTAAGTATTTGGTAAAGAATAACCAGTATTCATAGATCTCCCGTAACTTTATTAAAGTTTAATCTCCAGCAGCTTCTATAAAAATACCAGACTTATTAACATAAGACAACGAAAACATACTAACGAAAGTAAATCTTCCTAATCCCCAGGTACTGAAATTTCTGCTAGTTATATCGAAAGGCATAGTTTCTACTACCAGCGCTTGCAGAAGAGAATTTATCCTATCTTCGATGGTTGGCCGAATGAACAATACAATCACTAGCATAATATTTAGACGAAATCTTGTTTTAGTGATTTAAGAAATAGGAGCATCCTAAGATAACAGACAGTTTGGTACAAAACAGATTGTGCCGTCATTCGCGCTGAATTAACTTTGATTATAGGAGGGAACTAGCAGTCAATCAATGCTAACGGGTACATATTAAGGATCGCTCTTATAAGCTGCATGCAACCGCACATTCCATCCTGTCACACAAGTATTTATTTATCGACAAGAGCATTTACCTTCTCCAAGACTAGTAAGTGAACCGGTTTTATGTTTTTATAAGAAAAACAGAATATTTTGCATGTTAACAACTGACTATTAGAGGTACTTTGAAATGAAAAACGGTAAGGATCGGGTTAAGGCCCCCGAACATCAGTGGCATGCAAAAAATACCCACTTATTGAGGTTGATTTAGGTCCTACACGATTATTTCTGTTAGGTGTTTCCTCGTACAAGGTTGAGTCGTCTGTTGTAGACGGTCTGGTGCATTATCTACAACGACCTCAGCTCAGAGAGTTGAGAAGTGATCGTTGTAGACACCTAAAGTTTATTTTTTAATTCTCCTGCTTAATTTTGGTCGTTACATGTCAATGCATTAAACTTTGTGTGACCGAGAAACAAATATACTAATTATCTATACTTATTTAGCCATTCCACTATACATACATAGGCTCAGCCCGTAAAAATCCTATTACCACATTTCCCGTAAAACAGGCACCTTTGGCTGGTCGTGTGTGTTTGTGGGCCTTTTCCCGATCGTTGCCTGAAAAACTTCTCAAGTCAACAACAACTAAAAGACCAGATCTTTAGTATAACTAACTAAACGGCAATATCTTGCGAAAATATTCTGATGAGAATAAATATTTAGAAAGTGTGAAAGTCTATCGTTGCTTATATACAACAATGACATTCTTATCCTTCTCACTAAAACTTGTGAACGAATTCAGAACCCTGTCGTCAGGCAAAAATCTGGTGACTTAACATCTGGCAAAAAATATAATATACTGCTTCGACCAAAATTTACCGATAAGCCATAAAGGAAGACGGTTTAAACCCACATGCTCTGCCAGTAGTCTTGATTTTTAGAACCCATTTGTTCTTTTTAATTTGTAAAAGTCGAGCTGTGGTTGTATAAACACTTGAGCGTGCTTTGATTATAATTATTATCATTAACTTGCATCTTCTACAAAAAATATTTAAGCAGATTTCAAACTACATATTATTTCACGTGCTGTCTGGGAGGATTACAGTTAAAACCGTCCCATCAACCTATATTGCCGCTCGAAGGCAAGTCAAGTTTGCAGAGGAATGTCTAAGGTTTTGGCATAAGTGGATCCCCTGTGACAAAAATCTGCATTACTGTAGTAACATCTAAACTCTGTAAGTTTCATGATTTTAGTGGCAACTGTCGATAACAATACAAACAGCAGCAGCAGAATCTGATCACTAAGTCAACTCTATTAAGAATCAGGACTTCTAAGACATACTGTACCTGAAAACGGAATACGCAATCTTCAATATTTTTCCGCAGAAATAATTCAATTGACCTCCCCTTTCGAATATAGTGCCGACATCTTTAAACCATTTTCTATCAATTATTAGTCATTCTTCATTATTTATAATTGCCAATACACTCCGTTCAATCGGTATAATAGAGTTAACTAAGATACCTTATATTTTCGCACTTCGGGTGACGAGGGTGGAGTTGTTAGCTGTTTAATTTTTCCATTTTGCAATACGGTGTATCGTTCATTATATGGTGCAAGGGCAAAAAACGTTCTGTTGATCGAATTATGAACGACACTATTTCGTACAAATTGCATCAAACCTTCTGCCCTCACGGGCTCGCAGAATCCCATGTGTACAAACGATGGGGTTTTGAAACCGATACAAATCTTCTGCGTTGGTTACTTCTCAAACGGTTTACCCTGCCCATCAACAAAAATGCCAAATTATGACGGACATAGAATTTGACTTTCATGTATATAGGGACCTTGGCTGTATAATTTTTCTGATTATATGCGCATGTGGGGTTTCTGCTAATCGATATTGTCAAGAAAGTTCTATTTGTTGACGCAAACTAGAACTTCATAATAATAACGAAAAACATTCTTACTGACTACAATTTAAAGAACTACTGCGACAAGTTTATACTTCGAATAGTGGTCATTTCTTGCTAAATTTATCAAGGTCAAAGAGGATCCTAAATTGTTCCCACGACGTCCTACAAATGTAAGAACACATGGACAGATAACAGCTTAATTGTTGCTTTTGCAGACAAAACAATAAGCGCATTAGTAGAAGTCAGATAAAGCCATGAACATGATAGTTTTGAGCCACTTGTGGAACTTGTATCAGTCATCAGGAGGAAAGATTGCACTTGGACAAGATTCTACAAATAATTTTGCATGTGTAGGAACCTACATTCAATGCTCTTTTCGTTCAGCAGAATCTGCACATCCGTACTTCTTATTGGATGACTAAAAAACAACGTTTGCTCAAAGAGTCGACAACAATCGCAGAACTGCAACTAGTCATAGAAAAGAATGTAATTTCAATGTTTGAAATTTCATTGCTTTGCCATATCAGTGGTACTCGGGCCAGAACCAATAGCAATCTGAAAATGGGCGTTGAGAAATCAAGCAACCCAGTTCTGAAAATTCTCTTTCACAGTGAATATTTTATCTGTTTTAATGAACAATGGTTTTTTATCGTCCCAATCATCCATATAATTGTTCAAACACCCTGCATGCTTGTTCGCAATCCAATTAGCCTTTGATAAGTAACATTTTACTAACGGTTCATACATGTTTCTTCTTAAATGTAAACCAACGAAACCTCCCTCAGCCGAATATCATACCTCGTAACTCAAGTGTTTAGAGCGTTGGCTGTACTGTGTGGGTTCGAATCCCACCGAGACGCTGAGTTTTCACAGTTGGGTCAACATGAATAATTAAAAATATGCAAAAATACCTATGAAATATACTAACATGATCACTACCGTCGTTATAAATGCTATAAGGATGATCCAATTTTTGCAGGTTTTACCTTAACCCATTGTAACTGCCAATTTTAGTCGAATGATCCGAGTACTCCAGGAGTCTTTGGAAAGGTTAAATTATAGCATACCGCCACTCTTTTCTCTCACTCTTAAGAATAAAAATGTATATAAAAACCATAATTACTAGGATTAAGTTTTATCGGTCCAAACCACTAATAGGAGCGGATGTATTTTTATACAGGTGAACAATTTGCTATTTTATTGAACACGCGGAAGGACTTATAATTGCCGTTTAATTTTGGAACGCACTCATTTTGCATGCTTTTTTTAGGTTATTTAACATTTTCGGGTAGAAAACACCTTTAAAATACGTAAAATTACGCAATTTTATGCTTTCAGCGCCTAAAGGTCATTGTGGGTTAAACTAACAACATAGGGATCGAACTTTTATCTTTTCTGCAGCTAATGCTTTACTCACTTATTAGTAAACCTTGGCAAACACGACCAAGTTGGCGTTTCCTCGAACCGGTACCTGTCAAGTCAAAAAATGTCGACTTAGTCATTTCTAGTTCGTTTGCCGTCTAAAGCCCTCAGAAATGGAATATTGCGCAAAAACTGAATCATGCGCAGTTGGTTTTCCGACATTAAAGTCAAAAACGTCTGATTGATACTCTGACACAAAGCGGAAATGCCCATGTTTCCGCTATGATGAGCACATACACTCGAACGTTGGCCCTGAATATTTGTCACTATATGCGACAAAGCGTTAAGGGGTAGAGGGCTTTACTTTCACCGAAGAACCAATCGGATTCGACTTAAACCTGCGGTTCTTCCGTCCTGTGGCTGGTTCATGATTGATTAATAATGGCCCGCGAAACAGGGAGGGCCATGAAAAATCTTTTTATGTAATGCTTCTTGGTCCTCGCTTGCTCTTAATTGTACGACTGCTATGAGGGTTTTCAGATAAAACACTTGGAACGAACTAGAAATTCCCTACTGTGCTCTGCAGTCAGGACAGGTTGACAAATCGAGACATACTACCAACAAAAATAGTTTGGGCCGGAATGACCATTGCTGGCCTCATTACCGTCCTGTGGCAAGAATACAATTGAACTGTAGCTGACTGATCGCGAAACACTAGTCAACGGTGGTTTTCCCCATTCCCTTCCTGTTTTTCAGCGATAATTCCCTATTACATATGGCTGCCCTTGTGCGGTCACTTGAATGTACTAGACCACTGTTTCAAGGCAAGTTAGAATTTTCCGTATTCAGTCCTACCATCAAAAACGGTCGGTAGGCATCATTCTCAGGTGACCAAAACGTTTTGGTGAACTGGTAAAAGTTCACAGTGCGACTGTTTAATCATCATCTGCCTAGCTGTCACTAAATGGAGGAAGATGCACACTCGTATATCTAAATAGTAGGTATAATTAAGGAATTAAAGTCGAACTACAAATTGTATGTGAGAAATACTGGTCGGCGAAGTTCAAGGTATTCCATTTTAACCCTTGTTACTGGATTTCAACATGCGAGAATTCTAAATGTGAAACCACAGGCTAAATATTAGTTGTCGAAAATGACTATCAAGAATGCACAACCCTTTCAATTGCTATTCTTAGCGGCCTTTCTTTCGTTTCATGGCTTCATTTATGTCAGAAAATTCAATCGTTTCTAAAAAATCAGGTTGTCTTTAACTCAGCACATTGTCCATCCCTGTGCACGGGAACTGCTATATTTGACGGTCTCTGCCGTGGTTTGGTGACTGTGGTCATTCGAGTATGCGATTTTTATATTTATTTTATCTGTTGGTCAGCGCCAACCGCGAGGAATTTGACTTTAATCGATCTACCATACTCTTCTAAATTTATGCGTTTACGCATATCTACTTGAAATCGTCTGCTCGTCAACTTTTTACAAATTTGGTTTTTTTTGTTAAAAATATGTGGGGACTCACAATTGTAGTTTTAACGCGCAAGAGAAGTGAACTTGTAAACTAACGACTTGACAACATCATCATTCCCAGAATGTTTAACCAAACAATCAAAAACATGATCCAGGACTTTTATGGCTCCGGCAGAAAAACAGGTATTGACTTAATGTGCCTGTAGTCATGCAGAAACACCGATGAAAAATTCTCGGAACAGCTCATGCATCAGTACTGCAGACACGCATCGGAATATTATGAACACAAGGCGGAAATGCGCTTTGTTTACGCTAGAAGTACATTTACGGTCGGCGAAAACAGTGTAAAACATGTACGACAAAACACTAGGCTTGTTGCGATGGGACCCTGAGAACGAAATCGATAACTTTCAAACTCGGGGTACTGGCACGATGCATTTTTTTCTTGATACACTCTTCACCAAAAACAAACAGCAGCTTTGGGAGCAGGTAGATTGATGCAAAGGAAGCCACGTCGTCATGAGCAGTTCTGTTTTCTGACAATACCATTGGGAATTGTATAAGATGAGTCATATGACACTCAGTCTGCCTCGTCAAGCGTTTTCCCTAGGCTGCTAAATGAATACGGAAGAGCAACCTTCCGATCCATCTTAAGACGTCGACTTCAAAACTTTATTGATTGTTTGACAATAAAAATATTCTGAGGAAATGAGTGGCACTGCCTTATAATTGTATTGCAGCATTTCCCTAATATTAATTAACAATGATTCTCTAACTATTCTGATGTAGGCGTTCAAATTGTCCCTTGAAGTAGATGGGCCTGTTTCGGTCATTCAGGGTCTATTAATGGGAGACTTGTCTATACCATGCTCATAAAGGCGTCAGGCTGGTAGACCTTTCCCGCAACCTTTATAGTCTAAAAAGTAACTATGATTTCTTCTTTTATAGTATCATAGGAAAGCGTCTACCCTCCTGGGGATAGTCTAAGCTTCTATGTACCAAGCATTTATAAGGAGTTCTATCATTTAGTCATTAAACTATTATGTTGAAAACTGCTCGTTCAGAGAGTTGAGTTGTTTCATAACTAAATTAACAGTTTTTTTCCTTCGTTTAATAAAATCAACTGCTTCAGGCATGAGCCTCTTCCTAACTGTAAAAATCTATTCCGCTCTTGTTTTCATAAAAAAAGCTTTGACTTCAGCTAAAAGCCTTCAGGCTAGGGAAAAAGGTTTTGCTCATAAACGTGAGCTTGTCCAGTTAGATTTTCAGCGTACAATGTGATCCGATCTTGGTATATGCTGTTACTGTATAATCTGCTTACGTTCCTACCAATTATACTTCTGACTGTGGCGCATCGTTCGTGTTTCACTAACTGGAAAATATCCGATGATTGGAGTTTTAAAAGCATGTAAACACTTAGCAAAGTGCACAGTACAGTTGGTAAATTTGTTTATTTTTATGAAAATCTGCTGATCGAGAAACGATGCTCCCAAGTACGCATTGCAAAATTAAGAAGTATCTATTGAAAAATATTCAAAAAAGACAATTTACCAAAACTCAAGTCTTTTTTAAGGTCGTTTCCGCCGAATGTAGTTAAATGCACAAGGTCAGTAGATAAGATGTTAACAAGAGAACAACGAAAAATAGGCGCTCATCTTGGTTTGCTTTTGTGGATCGGCAAGATACATGTGAAGCAAGGAGAGAATAGGATCCGTACAGTTTTAATGCCCTGATGCAGAATAAAAGGTATATTTCCTCACCACTGACTACTTTGGAGGTTTATTTGTCATTTAAAACATTAATATAAACTTTTAAGCAGTACATTAATGCAAACGTAAACACGTCAATACTGAATTACCGCGAAGGACACCAACTTTTATTACCTACTACTGTAAAAAGTGCTCAAATATTATATTTCATAAGCATTTAAAAGTCGAAATTGTTAATACATTAAGAAATAAAAATTGTTTTGTAAAACCATCGATCGGCTTAATCGATTTTTGTCGTACAAGCTACCAAAAATTCAATGGGAGTAATTAATATCAAACGCATAATGACTTTTGATTCTACTCAGTAAATCCCTGTTGTTTAAAAGTCTACTGGACAATTTACTCGGATCCGGCCATTAAAATTTCGCAAAAATCAAAAGATAAGGCAAAGCATATTATAATGCCCGTTGCATTTGACCCTGACGGGCAAAAATGCATGATTTAAATACACGCTCCTATATCTTCCGTATACCGGAACTATAAGTGGCTACCTACGAAATAGGCAATGGGAATTTGCCAAACTTGCGGTCTTGGTTTATGCAAGCACACTATATCTGCAGCACGCAGATGAATCAGTGCGTCACACCATTTCGTAACCAGCAAATGTCTGCCTATTTGAGGAATTCTTATTTCGAACATTTTTTCAAAGCACTGTGTAGAATGTATGCTTGTTCTGTCATTTTTAAAAGTATACACTAGCTAGTCTACCTTGTGAAACATTAATTGACTTTTTAAAATATGAAGCCGATTGGAAGCGCCTACCGAAGTGACATGCAACAGATTTTTTTAGAAAAGCTTCAAGACGGTAGCTTTTGAACGCCCGTCTGCTTAGCCGCCTGTAAAAACTATATCTCCCGAATTGACTGCCTGCACGGTGGAAATTATGCCTGTTGACTTTCGCTAACCTGGTAAGTCTAAGTGTGTATACCTTGTAGAGAGTATACGCAGAACGCTCTTCTTATACTGCCTTGTACTAGCTTACATGGAATTCATGCTTCCGAATTGAAGACGTTTTCAATTTCCGAGTAACTTAGAGCCTAACCGACACTACACAGTTGTCAAGGATCTACAGCATCAACTTCGTGAACTTTCCAGCTTAGGAGAAATATGCAGTCCCCCATATTATTAAGTCGTCAGCTCAGCATGCGCTATACAACCGCCTACGCGCGCTCCGCATTAAATTCTAAGGCATAACGACACAAGCACGTCCAGTAATCTGATTGGTAAGTTTCCCTATATCGTAGTCAACATTTCTGATCACAACCGATAGGAAAATGAGCTCGTGGTTCAAAGGAAGAGCGTTTGAGGTACCAGTGTTCAGTGACCAAAGGTCGGTTTCGAACCTCGTGTCCTGCAAAACCTGGACTCCTGTAGAGCTGACCAACGACGGGCGATGGGCCAGAAATGGTCATCTTAGTTTCCCTTGTCGTTTTCGGAACTTCCTCCAGCATATATTCTCGTTCGTTATGCAGTTGACTTGAATGCCTTAATTTGGGCCCCAAGACACAATAGAACAAGTAAATCTCGTAACTTGATCGGTAGGCGTCCATATACCGTAAACTTATAGAAACTTTGGCGTATAATCTCTTTAAATTGCGCCATTCAAAGGCGGCGTTCGTAAACATATATGGGGTGGTACTTGAGCAAACGTCTCGGGATTGTCGAGGAGTAATTATCGATAACGAGAATAACTCTAAATCAATAGTCAGGGAGACCCAGTTAGCATGATAAATTCACTGCAGGAAGGGAGTATATAAGTTGTTCAGAAAGTGGCACAACTATCGGCTTATCAGATTGAACGTAAACAAGGAGCGAGCGTGCTCCTGAGTAGTCTGTGTCTAATAATTGATGACAACATATTGGTCGGCGTCACCATGCCAATGAGTCAAGTTATTCGTTGTCACCAGGCTGAGTAGACCGCCACAAGGTCCAAAGACTTCCCTACGTCACTTTTAATGGGAGGGAATTTGGCTAGATCGCAGTTGGTAGCCAGCTACCGTATTATAGGTGGCTGGGGTTTGTTTACTGGGGCTTTTTGTGGAACTCCATAATCACATCTGCCCCATTTGGCTTCTGTTGTACGCTTGAGATTAGGACTAGGCTAGGGGTAATGGTTTCCGATTTTCGGGTTAGGGTTATGTCTTTAAACCTAGGTCTTGGGATTACGGTTAGGGTTTGAGTGTACGATTAGGTTTCAGTATTACGGTTGGGTTTTACAGTTACGGCTGTCTAAGGGCCATGGTTACGTTTACGATTTCGGTTAGGGCTAGGGTTAAGGTTGCCGTTAGGGTTAACGGTTAACGTTCAAGTTTGAGGTTAGGGTTAGGTTAAGCTTAGGATTTGGGTTAAGGTCACCGTCCGCCTCCCCGTTCCTGGCTGCCAACTGCGATCTAGCCGAAACTTTCGTTTTGTTGCCGAACAGATGCGTATTCGGGGCTGAAAACAGAATAACCCCAAAACTGTTCAGCATAAATTGTCCCGCAGTCCTCTGCTACCATAGTTCGGCCGACTTCTGCATAGCAGGTACTTTTCTGATCTTGACGTCCGCCACCTATCCGGAGTCTTTTGGCCAGAACAAGTCAGCGGACTGGAATGTGCCCATTCCTTTATTATCAAATATTCACCTGCACCGACTGATAAAACCAGGGGACGGTGATGCATTAACGAGCATTGTTTCGATGAAGCGCTTATGGCCCATCTGATTAACACCTGTGTGTCACGTGCGCGGAGTGCGTGCGCATCTTTGTGTTTCTGGCACTAAATGGTCGCCACAGTTGTGGCTTGGCAAACGGAGGCAGAACAAGCCCTCAATATTTCTTTACCAATTTACCAGCGTCCCCTCCGTCACCCCATCTGACGTTTGTCCACGACCAGTTATGGTCGTCTGCCTTTCCCTCAAGCCAAATTTACAATCATGCAACGCTGTGTCTGGTGACGACAAGTTTCTGAACCTTCTAGTTTAACTTCTAACTACTGTGTCAAGTCTATGTGCAACGACCAGTCCCCGGCCCTCTGAAGTAAGCACCCATGTGCTCTCAAGGAATGCGGCAAACGAAGGCTTCTGGTTTTTCCGTTCTCGAGAACGGCCTAAACCGCTCAACTGTCATAAGTATTCGTACGTCACTTACCTTCGTCTACATTTTCGTTATTATTATTTCGGCGTTAAAAATATGCACACCGCTTCTTTAAATGATTATTGTGAATGTTGTATTTCCTCACAGTAATGGTGCCGTGGTGTGGACGAGATGCAGAGATGATTATGAGTAATACGCCGTCCGTCTGTCCTTACTTCTTTTTTGTTCTGAGATTCCTTCGCGTTTTGCAGGTCTGGCTTGAAAATAGCCGACATTTTTCATTAGTGTTATCCATCATATGACGATAAACGCAATCTTATTGAAGTGTCATTTGCTCTGGAGAGGTTTGTTTTCGGACGCACAATCTGTCGGTAACCTGAGATAGGGTGGACATATGTTAGTTTGTCTGGTTACTCATTGCCACTCTTTGGCTGTAATGATAAAGTTGGACAGGCTAGTCAGTAGGAACGAGGTCTGACAACAATAACCAATAAATCTTATGCAGTCGGCTACCCCATGGTCCAGGACACTATGAAATCTGCGCAGTCTTGCGTGGCAGCCCTCCTCCCCTCATCTGCATTAACGATCCTCTGGGATTTCCGTCCGAAACTGCGCAAGTATCACATCACTCTGCGTCGTAGCGCCGCCAAATAAAAACAACTTGTTTGCGAGCATTTGGCCGACCAACACTCTCGCGCCGTCCACTGTCTTTCATCAAAGTACCCGCTCCATAGTTATCATTATGAAGATTTCTTTACGAGCCAACGTTTCAGTCTAGCCAAATGCTCCACGGACGGGCATGAGAACGCAAATAATAAAGGCCGTTCTTGTTTCGCGCAGTATGATACACCACTTGCACTCATCATCCCGAACTTGTCTCTCAAACACATCAGAGCAGCCGAAATAATGAAGTCTTTCTCTATCTGGCTTCATTAAGCACTATTGACTAACACCGCATCCTTGACAGCAGTCGCTACTGTTTGGAATTGTAGGTTAACTTTCTGTACAGAATAAACTCTTCATGTATTTGTCTTTCATGTTCTGCTAGTCCGGCTGAACTTGATAACTTTAGCATTTAAAAGTTGCTTAATGTCCTAGACACTCCACACAGCACAGTGTGAGCTCCACGCTATGGTAATTAATCGAGTCGTTTTCCTGCAATCAACGTGTGATGCTGCGCCGACGGAAAGGTCAGGAATCCACTTACAAAATATCGATCCGCAACTCTCCCGTCACTGTCGGTGCAGTCTTCGAAAAGTCGATTTTTCTGTAGAGGCGATAAATGGAAATGATGAAATATTTGATGGTCTTAATCAGAGAATTTTGTTGTTGAAGTCAACTAACAGGGGCACCACACTGACATGCTGGGACCCCCATCTGTAATTACCTTAAACCAGCTGTGTGGTAAGCTTCCAGGAGGATGCTATACCATGCAATCATAAAGTAAGACAGGTTACGGTTAAGAGTGCATCGTTGCGTCAAGCAAGTTTGCTGAGAGGTTCTCCAGTGGCATGGATCAGTAAGAATGATTGAATGCCCTATAATCTTGCGGCCACCGAAAGCATGCAAGAAGTCACTGTTTGGCTTCTAGACGGCTTAAGGAGTGGCACCAACAGCAGACCTGTGGTCAGGGTTTGATATCGAATCATGATGTCGTGCAGCAGCCTCTCGTTTCCAGAAGACGTTCGCATGTTTTCTGCATTCAAAACCAATTACTTTCGAGCGACCTTTAGTTGGTTGAGAATAGTCACAGTTGGGCTTGCCATGCTTGTAAAGAGTGTGAAAATATTTCCTTTTGACGCGGCCCCTCGCACGGTATTCCGATGGGCAACACTCACCGACGGGGAGTTTGCGAAGGATGTGAGAGACTTGAGGCCCGGCAGCAAGAATGAATATCATTCAGCCGCCTTGTGGCAGCCATTCACTTGTTAGTTTCCGCGTGCACACCGCAACCAAAAAGTACATCTAAATATTGAGAAGTAATAAAAGTTCGGAAATACATAATTGCGAAGACAAGCGAGACCGAAATGGCAGTCTCTGGTTTGCGTGCCGCCTTCAGTCACTTAGACTTAGACAACCCAAAAACTTTATTTTGAACTCTTTTGTCCCCTTTGAGTAACTTTATTGTGTTAGTCGAGCCGACCAGTATTGACGCAAATCCCAACGTACTGTCGTCTTTAAAATAATCTGAAACCAGGTTGCACACTCAATTAAGTTACGCACATAGGCAACAGAATTGCAGCTTTAATGAGGTTAGTCAACACTTAAAGATAAGAATGTAAATTATGGAAATATTTCCATAAACTACAAAACTCCCATTGCTGAGGAATGAGTCTGTGAATTCCGCCTTTGGGGCTCACCATCATAAGGGAGGATCAATATAGTTTTTGGTCCTGGTACTTTCCGCCTAAGAGCCCAAAGTGTAAGAACTGATAACACACAGGAAAAACGGGACCCTGGTAGTATCGGTCGCACGAGTTGAATTGAACAACCAGTAATCTAAGTAACATAAGTATAATTAAGTTTGCCTTTATTGTGAACACAATTTTTGGAAACAACTGTATATTTTCTCTGATGCCAATATAAAACCCGTATGTCTGTTCATCAAAAACGTAGGCTCTTTGAAACTTCAAGTTTTGGTTAGCCTACTGCTCTTAGGAATAAAATTGTGATTTTAAAATGGCATCGAAAAGGTGGTAGTAAGGTAAGTAATACGTGCTCTTTTCACCTTCGCCTACGGATATGCTTAAAGTGGCTTGATCCCACCGAGCTTATAGTTTCCACCCCGAGCTAAGGACTGCCCAATCCGATTTAAGGTAGATCATAAAATTAACTCTAGTGGTCAATTGCCGTTGCGAAAGCCGATTACTAAGGCGAGAGCTGCGTATTCATTGCAACAGGCTATGCTTCCGTTCGTAGTCCTCTTCCCCTTGTCTTTGGCAAATTCTTGCCGCCACCATCTTTTGATCTTGTTTTTATTACCTTGACACCTGGATGACAATACCTCATAACCCCTCTAGTATGACACTTCCCTGGTGAACAAAGTAAGTTATACGACGCACAAGTTATTTTTCATAATGTACTTTTCTACAGAAGGCGGATTCGTAGTCCTAGGCAAATTACCCTACTTGTGAAAAGTCATCAAACCAACCATTTAGAGTCCACAGACATACAATTAGATGGTCTTAATTAGGGTTCACTCTTTGCATTAAACGTGTGCCTCTTGTGATTAGCCGGGATTTTATCCAGATTCATAATCCAATACCTTTGTCAGCACAATCTAAGTTGAGACCAATTCCAAATAAGAACAGCCATTTGAAGTAATTAAAAAACTGCATTAACTGACTTAGCGGGCTTTTTTTACTACTTGCCCATTTTAAAGTTCTGTTTAGGCTTTTAGAAGGGATGGGCTGCCTGCGATTACACGGCCCTACCCCACAATTTGCTTCCAGATCCGCTAGCCTTTGAGCCATGGTACTTTGGTCCCTCTTTTGGCTGTTTACGCCTTCATGCAAGAACGTGGCTTTGGCGCACCCTAAGTGGCGGTAGAAATATGAATTATCGATGTTCGGAAAATTTTATGTTTTTTTTAAAGAAAATGGAAGAAAATGAGTGTTTATGAAAATAGAGCAGAATCCCTAAAAGATTCATTCGTTAAGTGCCCTCGGAGAAAGTGTTGAATTTTTTAAGCCTCACTTAAGACCGAAAATAAATGAAAAATAAGCATTGAAAGTGGGACTGGCCGATTTTAAGACGCGAACTATAGGTTTTGGATGACAAACTGATTTTATGAAGGGTATACTGTTGAGTGTCAGGCTACTGCTTAATAGATTTTTCCATCTATCGTATAGAACTAAGTACGTGCCCTGAGTGCATCACTCCTTATGCTTAATCCTCTGTGGGACTTTTAATACTTTCTTTTACTTTTTCTTTCAAAGATAACTAGCTATATGAATGCTCTAGCGGACAGTGATGTTCGCCCTGTAGCTTATATTAGCTCAGATCGATAAAAGTCCAGCTACATACACCTTTATTAGGTTAAATCTCTTCTCAACGAGTTACATGCATTTTCCACAGGCTGCAAACTTTTAAATGTGCATCATAGCTAACCGTCTAAGACTAATCTTGGCTAGCGTTTTAAATCTGCTTAGAATGAGCCTTAATGCAACAGCACACAACCAGAAATAGTTTGAGTACTATTGGTTACTCACATTTGCAGGACAACTGCCAAGTTTTTGTCAAAATTCGAACAGCCTCATGAGGTGCTAAATTTTAAGTGGGCTTCGAATCTCGCCGTATGGTTCTTCAAGTTTCTCGTGCAAGACTGGGTGAGCCAAATTTAGTCGGACATGTGTGAATAACGCCGTCCACTCTAGGCTCTAACATGGGTTCTATGTGGAAGGACAAAAACATTTAGTTCGTTCTAACTTCGTTGTGACGCCCACTACTACCTGGTAAATTATTCTTTATGCACCTGTTCGGCAAATCAAGGCAGTGCTCCTGGTTGTGATTTTAGCTCGTTTTATTAGGCATTCCATTCCCGACAAATGCCCTCGCTTTCCAGGTCCGGTCTGGAATGCTTTCCTGGCACGCGTTTAAATGACATTTTTATTCGGTTGTAGCCGCCGTCCGCTGAGTAGCAGTTTAACATGGTAGACAGGCGCTAGCCGACCGTGTTACGGAACTCATTCGTTCCGTTTTACCTTGGGGCTCTCTCTCTCTCGATCCTAGCCAGCAGCCGCACGGCGGCGCGTAATATAGGCAACGTAACACTACTGACTAAGACAAGGCAGAATGGAATAATCATTTCTTGTCTATTAGCCATGGCCAGCCAGTCATACCCAACCCCGAGGTGTGGAACACTTGGGACTCGATCCCCAACCCGTTGATTTGAAGTCCAACGCCAATAAACACCAAACCAAGGGTTCTCTGTCTTGTTAGTTGTGTAGCGATGAACTTCTAACTACCAGGTCGCGGGATCGAGCTCCAGGTGTTCCAAACTTCGGGGCTGGGTATGACTGGCTGACAACGGCTGATAAGCCAGAAATGGTCATTCCAGTCTTCCTCTTCTTAGTCAGCATTGTCACTCTGCCCATATACATGCATATACATATGGCAGTTCGATCGTCATTTCTATGTTCATCGTGTGCTCCACGGCAATGTGCAGTAGGCACGGTGACTTGTGCGTGAGTTAGTTTACGGTGGTAGTAGACTTGCACGGTACCTACCACACTCCCCTTCCTCAGCTTGGCCCGGAGTTAAGACAGCTAAGAAGACCGACGGCGGGGAAGGGCGCAGATGGACGGCACGTCCTAGCCCGCACCTTGGCGCTCCACTCCCCAGCCCCTGGTCTCCACAGCAAACGACAAGGATTTTGACCAATAACATCGTTATCAACGACAACGACAGCAGCGGAGAGACAAGGATGACTAGGCAACTTTGCTCGTGACCTGTATACCCAGCAGGAGCGCAAGCGCATACCAGGTTGCGAGGGCCATGGTTTGTTGATCCTGGCATGTCAGACGCTTTCAGACCTTTAGGCCATATATATAGGCAGAATGACATTACTGATATATAGATTACGTGACCTATCTCACTAAACCTGATGACGAAAACTGCTGTAAGTATTTTCGGACGTCTTAAACGTCGCGAATTTTTCTCTCTCGTCCACACTCTTCAAGGAAACGTTCTATTCACGTGCAGAAAATGTGCCTACACAATTTCATCAAGCAAATTGCTCGTACATTTAAGCGAAAATATACGTTGCGATACGGTCGGAAAATTTCCTATGATAATACCTGTTGTAGATTTTACTTGCGCATCTTAGCGTGCTTTTCTTTGATAGGGCAGACTTTGCCGCACCTGAAAATTGATTTTTTCTCTGATACCAACCATGGGAATCAGCTTGCTAACATACAAATTATTTTTAGAGAACCAGACGTTTCGCCAATTTTTGAAAGTTATAATGGCAAATCTGTGAGACTCCGTGCCCTAAAGTGCAGTAATAACGCCCACTGGCAATGGGCCGAAATTGCTTTGTCATTTGGAAACTTCTATGTTTTGACACCGAAATGATTACCACCCAATAGTCATTTTCGGTCTTGAAAATAGGAAACCTTACTTTTCATGTGGTTTACTTTCTGCGTGGGCGTAACTTAGCAATGGAACGAACAACGTTAGCAGCTTCGACAAAATGTCGACCTTTCAAAGACCTCCCTGCCATGCATTCACAGTCGTAGAACGCAGCCTACAAGTGAGACAAGATGACGAAAATAGACGTAATGCAAACAGAAAGGCATGTTCTCTGTCTGCGGTAGACAAACATCAACACTTTTGACAACGTAACAGAAAAAGCCAAATTTTTTTTTCTTGGCTTTACTGTGTAAAAATGTAAAGTACAAATACATCCGTCAAAAAGGCCACTCGAAGAAGGCCACTCATTAGAGGAGACTTTTTAATTGACAGAAAGCATATTAGTTGTTGGCTTTTATTGTGAAAGTTCATTTTATTCGACAATGAGGTTTCATGTTTTGGGGGGTATTCAAATGTGGCCCAAACGACCTTCTAAATAGAAAACGCCTGAGCACCCACTGCCTCAGTAAATGCCTTCAACAAGTGTCTTCATCTGAAGGATTTAATTAACGCATAATACGCTATCTACCTTTATGGGAAATCGGTTGAAAACATTAAAAAAATTGTGAAATATTCAGCGATATCAAAGCCGATCTGAAACTCTGCATAATCCGCACCAAACGAAAAGTGTAGACTAATTTGACGGAAGAAAACTTCTCGTTATATGCACAAAATGGTATGTGCACGATTACACTTGTCACGTCTATTTAAAGTTGGTAGTCACTGACCCGCCTGGCAACATGCGCCCAAATGAAAACTTTTGTCCTTATGATGTCCCTACTGACGAAATTAAGCGAAATCCTATTTGCCTGCTGGATCGCATCTTAATCAGTTCAGCAGCGAAAGGCATACAACGAATCTTCGGGAAACTGTTGAGGGATCTATACTCAGGGTGTAGGCTGTTGCCAAACCACCATAGCTGATATTACCTTAATTCTCAAGGGAAATTTAATATGAACTTAACTTAAAGATTATTTAAGAGGTTATCCTATTTGTTCTGTCATATTTACACAGTGCTTAGAATGGACGGGCTTTCTGTACATATAAAACTGAAGTCTGGACAGTTACAATGGTTTTTGATGTTTTCGAAATATTCTGACCTTCTAGAAAATCGGTATTCCTGGACAATGTAAAATTACCCTTAATATTTCTTTTATGTTTTTAATTTCCTTAAAGTTTCTACTTATTAAAATAGATATCGGGTTCATGCATTGGTGTCAGTTTACGAGTGACTGAAAATCATTGGTATATTTCAACACCTTTCATCAGTTAGACAACCTACTGTGTATACATATATATGTTAAAGTTATTATACAGTATATATAGGCACACATACACATCGGTTGCACGATATGCCACATCTGACAACACGTATACTAACTAAAAGCTCGGACACGTGTTTCGCCGATATTCTGCTGCTGCATTACACAGCTGCGAGCAGTTCGGCTTATCAGTGGACCCCATCGTTCCCAGAGTGGTTTTTGACAGATATTCCTTTTTTAAAATTGCAGCCTTTTATTTCCTCGGAAATGAATCGCCAGCTTGGGGCAAATCTGTCAATTTAAGACCTTCAGACCCAGACTGAAATATGATGAATATTTGGACCGACGTCCATCAGCTACAGCGAAATAGCCGCGTAATATTCATAAACTGTCGGCTGACAGCTAATAGTATCTACATAGGTTTGACATAGTTTTTCAGAAAACCGATCGAGTGTCCTTTGAGCTAGAAAAGCCAGTGAAGAAAATAACATCTTGCAGGATTTTCCTGCCTCTCAAATATGCCAGCTTGTCTGGAGATCTGGACCAGGCCTCTAGAAGAGGGGTCTGAGGTCGATGTCGTGTAAATTGATTTCTGCAAAGCTTTTGATACTGTTCCGCACCAACGCCTTCTTCACAAATTGAGCGCCATCGGCATCCGGGGAGATCTTCTGAACTGGATAACGGAGTTTCTGGTTGGTCGGAGGCAACGTGTCTGTACCGGAGATGATATGTCAGAATGGGCGAACCTGACCAGTGGTGTGTCTCAGGGCTCAGTTCTGGGCCCATTGCTTTTCATCCTTTATGTTAATGACAGCCTTCGAAAACTCTACTGTGACAAAATAATGTCTGCCGATGACGTTAAACTCCGGCAGGTCGTTAAAAGTCCTTATGACCAGAGAACCCTTCAAAACAATCTGCATCGACTGCAAGCGTGGTTGGAGAAATGGCTTCTAAATTTCAATGTACAGAAGTATGCCGTCCTTCATATGCGTCCAACCAATTTTCATTCTAATGAGAAACTGAGGACATATCACCTGAAGGGTATAAGACTCCCTGCGGAATCTGCACATAGGGATCTCGGGGGTTGGATACAGAACAACCTGAAACCAACACTAAAGTGCAACAAGGCTGCAAAAAACGTCAAGTGAGTGCTCCATGCAATCAAAATGGCGTTTGTAACCTTTGACAAGACCTTTTTGGGAGAGTTTACGGCACCTTTGTTCGGTCTCGCTTAGAATAAGGCCTATAAGTATGGCGGCCATGGCTAGTAAAGGATCAAGCATGCCGCGAACAGGTACAACGTCGTGCACTAGCTGACAAACTGTCTAAAAAACCAGTCCTACACATACAGACTGAATTTCCTTGATTTATTCCCTCTGTGTTACAGGCAGCAAAGAGGTGATCCTATCCTCGTCTACAAGATAATACATGGCCTTGAGCATGGACTTAAATTTGAGGACATGTTTCAGTGGCACCTTTCACCCTACCTTCATGGTCACTCGACGAAGCTACGGTCAACAATTATCAGGCTGAATCTTCGTTCTGAATTTTTCACCCAAAGGGTAGTGGGGAAATGGAACGACCTCACTCAGTCAGTCCTGGAGACGAAGCCTCTGCATCTCTTCAAGAAACGCTTGGATGATAATTTGTGTTCCCGTTTTTTCCCTCAGTATTCTGAACTGAACTAAGTACCCCGCGACCCCCCATTTGTTCTCTGAGGCAATGCTACTTAAATTAGTCAAGTACCGTTTTAATAGCGAATATTTTCGTTGTTCGTGTACAATTATTTCTAACGAGCTGACATTTAATCAATAGGGTTTTAAAAGGCTTTGCCTATTATCCTTATCTTTCTCTAGTAAAGCATCTCTAACGCAATAACGATAGGCTCCGCGGAAAAGGATTCGGGCACAGCTTATTTTATGTGTCGCAGAGTGGTTGCCCTCATAGTTAGGGAGGACTTCGGTATTTGAACATTTACAGGAAAAGCTTGTTGCGTGACCGCCATCACCGAGTTTGTGTATACTCACGTCTAGGAGCGGTAAGATATTGCCTCTTGTTTCTTGGCGAGTAAATCATAGAGGTGGGATGGTGCGATTCTGCCCCTGGTGAAATTGCTGGAGTTCGCGGATTTTTATGATACCGAATGCGTTATCCACGTATATGAGCCAGATTTTTGGCCGAAATGTCCACAGAACGCCCTCAGCTACTCCTCGTAAGACTAATTCTGCAAGTAGCCCTAATATTGGCAAACCACATCCGAAACTCGTTAAATCACCCCCTCATAGGACGTCGTGTGTCATTGTGTTCCTAAGTCCTCTAGTGCAGTTATCGCACTCCTCACTATTAATTTCGTCTGACAGCAGATCGCTGTAAACAGGTTGAAAATTCGCAAGTACAATTTGATTCTCCAACGGGTCTTCTTTTTTCAATATATCATCTCAGAATGCACATTAGGCGCGTGATATAGGCAGTATAGCATTATCGACCAAGACAAGGGAGACTGGGGTGGTCATTTCTGGCTTACTAGCCGTCATTAGCCAGCCAGACCCAGAGAGAGCCCTAAGGCACAACGGGACGAGTGAGTTCCGTAACGCGATCGGTGTGCGCCTCTCTACCAGAACTAGACTCTAACCCCTGACCTCTGGACGCCCCTCAATCCTCTCGCCCCCATACTGAACTGTACTAGCTTATTAGCTTCCGCTGTTCTACTCTTGCTTATAATATTGTGCAGATCTGATAATGAAAAATCGAAAGCACACGCTTGCCGGACTTGACTTCTTAACTGTTAACATGGATATCATCGCTGAACATAAACAATCCAAGGATCCATCTGTGTTCAAGGTACTCAGTGAGTACTTACGTTATAAAACACGCCTTGCCAAAGCGAGCGCGCTTCCTGATTTTATCAGGAAGGTGGGTATCAACGCGAATATTGGAATGCGCATCGTAAGAACCGGACGACTATGTCCAAAACAACTTTGAAGAGATATGCTGGGAACTGACCTGAAGGCGTCGAAATGAAGACCAGCGAGCTATACCGCAATTTTCATCAAGACATGGCGATGTTAGACGGACTAACCGAAGAAAAACGAGGATAAGTTAGCAGCTATGTCGAGACAGTGACCAAAAGACGGATGAAATAAGAACGAATAAGGCTTCTTCGCTGTGTCAACCCGATGCACGCACATGCAACTTTCTATATGCTCCGGGGTAGTACGTACATAATTTCACTAACTTGGCGTCAGTCAAATGCTTATCTGAGGTACTATCCTTAGGCTACAAGTTTTGTTTTACTAGTCAAAGACCAAACAGACTAGTGGCAGAAGTCCAGTTTGGAAACCCGTTAAGTTAGGCGTACGATCTAGTACATACAACGCCCGGGGGAAACGGAGCATTTCAAATCAACGCTCGTGAACATTTGCTACCAATATCTCAGGGCGAAGCCATCAAGAATCGGGCATATCACGAAAGAAAATCGGAGTAACTCAAATAATAAAGTCAAAGCAAGGAAACACTGGTTACCAAGCCGGACGAAGGCTCTGATCTCGATTTAATGAATAAAAGTGCTGATGTTTCAACTATGGAACCAATCCTGGCTGATGATGATGATGAGGATGATGATGGTGGTGGTGGTGGTGGTGGTGGTGGTGGTGGTGGTGGTGGTGACTGGGTGGAAAAATAAGAACCAAACAGAGAGTTCAGAAGTCCAAATTACAAGATGCCGTCGCAAATTGAAAGGCCAGGGTTTTCTTAGTGAACAAGAGTTCAAAGTTCTTAAACCTACAGGCACAATACCCCATGGCTATATGATTTACCAAAGATTCATAAGCCAGACCTTCCAATGCAGCCGATACTCTACATGAATGATTCACCCAATTGCAGTGGCTGGCAGGAAGGCTTAAGCCGAATAGAGCCGCCTACCTTATGGGACACATATAAATCCATTCCATATGACATACAAATCCCCGTGGGAAAATAATGATATCCCTATACATCGCATCTTTGTTCGTTAGCATTCCTCCCACAGAAGCGATAGAGTTTTGTGTGACGAGATTTTCAATCGGGTTGCCGGTCGAGATCTAAAAGAATTGCTCTTCCACTAAACGTTAAATATCCAAGCCACATTCAGTGGTAAAATTTTCGGCCAGATCGGTGGTGTAGCGATAGTATCACCCCTTCGACCTTAAGTAGCCGATGTCTTCATGAGAAAACTAGAGAAAAACCAACTCTACCCAATTATAAAAGACCTTTATTCTCATGCTCGATATGTTCATGTCATTTTTGTAATGGCAGATGCAAAGAGAGATCTGAACACCTAACTGTGTAAGACGAATCGCCTAGCGTTAACCTTCACCTTGGAGCAAGAGAACGGAGTGTATCCCTTCTAGACTTCCTACTTAATCGAATGTCGGATAGAACAATCGGTAGAAGTGTATTACGTAAGAAAAATACAGTGCAATACACACATTTCTACAGTTTTCTTCCGCTGAGCAAAAAACGAAGTTTAGTTCGCTACCTCACCAACCGAGCTAGGAGAATATGCGCTCTAGGTACGCTTGAGAATGAGCTCGCCATTATACAAAACACTTTGAGGAAAAACGGTTGTCCCGAAAAGTTAACCAACAAATATATGGAAGAATGCGCTCTAAAATCTGATATGTCGACAACTGAGAAAATGTTATTTCTCACAGTGCCATTTCGAGGGAATCCGGCGAGCTGGCTTCTGCATCGTCGCCTAAACGCTACTGTCGCGCGCGCGCACCCAGCGGAGAGGATAAAACTAGTTTTTTACAAGCACTCCGCTTCTTTGCTTTGAAGGTAGGGATAGACTACCTTTCTAGACCTCTTCAGTGTGCATCTACGCCTTTGCTTGCTCTCATGGGACAGGTAATGTTGGTCGAACTAGGCGCATATCAACGGGGATGCGAGAACACCATCTTGCTTTTCCACATCAGAGTGTGAATCTTGTGGATCTTCGGCAAACCGTATAGCCGAGGTATATGCGTGCCGACGGGTCGGGTGCGCTCTACGTCGTGTTCGCTTATGCAACCATCCGCCTGAAGACTTTTGAAGCAGTCAGTCAGTTATGCTTCAATCTCAGCTGTAAGATCCTTCTCTTTTTCTCTTTCTGAACTTTTCCTGATCCGACTGTAGTCCGCCCTGTCCATCAAAACAACGCTATTTTCCCTATCTGGCCTAGTTATCAGAATATCTTTGTTCTGCCGGAGTTTCTTTAGTTCCTCCGTCTGTGACTCCGTCAGCAAGTCCTGATATTTCAGACCACTATTCAGGTATTGATAAGAGCAGTTGACTAACGTGGTCCTAAGATGTTGTACACTCTGTCGAGACTGGCTGTAGGTCATGTATTTGATTAAAAAGGTTCTCCAACTGTGCTTCTAACTCTAACTGGTTGGGTTTCTGGAAAGGACAGAAGAACTTAGGACCCAGCGATAAGGCTTCGATCTATGTTTCATCGAGAGATATGGACGAATAACTGTGTACATTCTGACTTGGATCTTCAGGAATCTTCGATCGTGGTCTGTCTACGTGAATATTCCGATGGAGAGAAACCATCTCGATTTCTCTACGTTTATCCGAAATGGATTGCTCATTATTCTCGAATTCCTGTCTCTCGTCTTTGCCCAGTTGGTCGAGTATGGCTGACCGTTGACACACCTGACGCCCTAGCTCCTTCACCTTTGTGCGCGTGCTCTCTAGTCCATTTTCGGCATATCTTCTCAAGGTATCACAGGCGATAAGCGTACGACGCCGTCGCACTGCTCGCCAGTAGGAGTTCGGGTATTCGTCTTCCTCGAGGCAATCCATAATAAACCTGGCTCGTAATTTCGCCTCCGCAAGCTCGATACTGAATCGTAGGTACACGTTGATCGTTTTTAATAGACTACCGTGTAGACGCTAGGGAGGCCTTCAGTGTGATTTACAAGGTCCCATCAAGCTATTCAAGACTACTTGTGCAGCGCCTGTTGGCCACGGCAGAGGCAGCCACAATTAGGTAACGCGAACCGGTCCTATGCGCACAGAAGAACTTCAAATAGGTCCCAGAGTTAACATGATTCAAAGCCACCAAGCCAGCCACCCGCATATAATTGCCTTTCCCGGGGCCCACCTTCTCCACGGCGCTGACTGGAATTTTGGTGTTTCACTCCCCACCCCCACCCCTCCCAAAACCCGAGCTACAGCATAATTATCTATTTGTCCGTATCTTTTGATTTATTATTTCAATAGTCACATAAATGTACAGGCTTGAAGAGAATATACTGAAAGCAGATGTTTGCTCGTCAAATTGCTTTTTGGATATGTTCCTTATCAACTGCGAAGCGAGTTTGGTAGCTCTCGCTTAGCTTGGCCAACCGGACCACCCAGTTCATTCAGTTGAGCGTACATTTATTCGAACCATATAACTAGCATAAATTTCAGGGCAAATTTGGAGCACTGACTGAAAACTGCTCCGGACGACTCAACCTCCACTCCCTTAAATTAGTTGACATCGTATTGTGTCGCGGCAGCAATACGACTAAATGTTTCGACTTGCAATCTATGTGGATAAAGCGTTGTAGCTTTTAGCAAAAGCCTGTCCATGTAAGACGACAGATAGCGCCTCATGTCATTTTTTTTCACTAATAGCTAAGCAAGCCTTCTGCCAAGAATCGCCCGTGCATAATCTGTACTGGCACCTATCCTTTACAAAGCACACTATTTACTGATGTCCAAGTAGCAGGCCGTTCGTCAGTTTAGCCGGTTCCCTGTAAACTCGAGGGCGGTACTTCGCTTTATTGAATGTCAGCTTCTTCCCTGTGGTCTAGAACACTCCAAAACAGATGCGTCCTCTACACTTCAGCCAAAAGTCTAGTAACTACAATTTTCACCGGCATGCCTCCCTCGCAATGATTTGAGCCGCAGTAATGAAGGGAAACTTAGCGACTTCGATTTGTTAGGCCGCTCACGCTATTGCATGCGCAGAGCTGGCAGTTTGGAGACAAACGCGTCGACTGTGGCAGACCTGATCAAAGTCTACTTTTCTCATGAACCATCGCCTGTTTTCGCAGCCGCGTGTACCCTTCTAGTACCGCGCGCTGGCAAGGATAAGTCGACCATAAGGACCATCCTAGTTTAACTTGCCTATGCCAGCTATTTAAACTTGAATCATTGGTGAGAAGGACCATGCTTGCTCCGAAGGACTTCGACGCATTGGACAGTATGGATTAGCTGACATGAGGCAGGCGGTACACAGACGAACACCCACATATAGCATACCCTGATTGTGGTCGGGTCTGTGTTTGCACTTCGAACAGTTATCTTAGGAGAGCTGATGTATTTTTTCTTCGATTGCAGTTATAAAAACTACGGCCCAACCATGGTTGTTCAGTTGTTAATTATTATTAACAAACGGCTGTTTAGCGCAGATGCAGTGTGCAAGGCAGTTTTCTCAGTCTTCATATAGCAGTGCGTTTTCATACAATAGCTCTAAGGACAAATGCTACCCTTCCAAGGAAGTAACTTGAGTCGTAGCTCTTGGGTGGCAGGTACCGTCCGAGACTGCGAAGGTACCCAAGCAAACATAGTCCGATATAAAAGGGCAGTTAGTGAGGGAGTTGGTTGGATAAAGTTACTGTATGCGTCGAAAGAAAAACACTTTTTTGAAAGGACGCCCACAGGTCTCGGTTCTTCAGGATGTAAATCTCACCTTTGTGTGGAACGGAAAGAAGTTAGGTCAGCGTGTGTCGGCCGCCGGTGCTTTGCTAATGGTGACGTACTCACAGGCTCCAGCACTTCTAGAACAAGTCATCAAGTGGGCGCCTAGGCCGCAGTTACATCCAACTGACTGACTATAGGCAACCGCCCAGTCTTGATTGCAAACGCGTCTAGTCTGAATTGAATCAGTATCAACAATAATATTCGTTTTCGCGATAAGTTCACGTCAACCAGACGAGGATGCGAACACGAGGCAGCTGAATCGTTGTGCGTCACTTTCCTTGGCGGAAGTCTAGATGATCACCAAAACGCCGGATAGGAATGCTCGAGTAATTCCCTCCTGCCATTTATCAGCAGTTTCGAAGTCCACTTAAAAGTCCATCATCTACAGGCGCAAAAGGCACGAGGACTGGCCTCAGCGGAAAGTTGCAAGTGCCCCTGTCAACACATGGCCCCGCCTTGCGGGTGTGGCCAAGCGTGGATGGACCCGGCCACGGCCACGCCATATTTAGAGAAATTTCAAGGGGCATTTCAATCGCTTAAACGAGATTTTTTGCGTTTGAATGTTCCGCATTTACCTAAACATACGTTAATTCACCCAGAAAGTGCCCTGAGACCCCATTTCTTGGGGGAAGATAATGTGCCTGGACGAACCGATTAGGACGTTTTTTGTTTAGTTGAGCCACTTGGATGCCATTTACCTGCTGCTCTGCCGAGCATGATTACTGCAGTCTCACTATCGTCCGGACGCTCGTGACGAAGCGGTACATCGTTCCACGTCGATTTCATGTCTGTCACGCCTTTTCGGTCATACTTACGCCATTAGTAATATATTTTACATTATTTAGGTGGAAAGTAGGTGTATTAATTTAATAGTAACTCTAATCTCCTAGTGAATGTTTAAAATGCGGTTAAACTTATTGTATGTTGATTTTATCCATAAATGAAAGCAATCATGAAACACAAGCATTACGGCTTCCATCAACGCGCAATTTACCAGCGGATTGCACGTGAAGAGACTGCATAGTATGCGCGGATGAAGGACCCCTTCGTTCTGTCTACGTCGTCGGTGGTAGACCAACCAACGTAATTAGAAATGCCCGAACTAGTCCCGGAAGTTTGTACGCGTAGGCATCTTACTGTGTTACTCACTAGAAATTTTAGGACCCGTAGACATAAGCGAGAACGCGGTCGTTGGCAAGTGCTTTTTTGGCGGACTTACGGGATTTCTGATTGGAGGCCCAAATGCCACTATCAACAACAAAGACGTTGTTTCGGATGCTGTGGTCCTACCACCCAGAAGTATCCAAAAATCCAAGGACGCTAATACAAACGCTTCGAACCTTCATTAGCAAGCCCTTGAACAAGGGCAACTACGTCTACTTAGGTCTTGAGCATGTTCTGTTGGATCAACTACTCAATCTGCCGGCAACGACCGTGCCTAAAATGCATATTCAACTTCATATTGACGGAATAAAGACTTTCAAGGGATCTAATCAATGCTTGTGGTCAATTCTTGCTCGTGTTCGCCGTCTGGATGTTGGTCAGCCCTTCATTGCTGGAGTGGTCTCCGGTCCCGGCAAGCCTGAGCCGTTGGATGACTTCCTGGGCGACTGTGTTGGCGAACTGAATGACATACTAGTCAGTGGTTTGCGTATTCCGAATACGGAAAATATCGTGAAGGTGAACTTGGCCAATGTCATTTGCGACAGCCCTGTTCGCAGTTATGTGCGGCGAGTTAAAGCTCACGATGGCTATTACGGGTGCGATTGGCATGTTGTTTCATAGATTTAACTAGAACAACTGCAGGTGTTTCCATGTGGGCAGGCTTATTGCGAACCACACGCCGTTCCCAGTATGCAGTGGGCGTCTGTGCGACGACAGGGTATTCAGATTGCCTATATTTTTTCACTGATTTCTTTCATTTGCAAATGCTCAATAAACCGCCGTTTCTAACCATTGTCTGTCCTCATTCCTATGTCGTGTGATAGAGTTAACGCTAAGTTGGTTGTCCGGTTGTGCACTCGCGTGGGGTGTTTATCCCTGATTTGCTTTATCCGAGGCTGGGAGGATTCAATGACACATGTAATGATACTGTGATAGCTGACATTTTAGAATGAGTGCCCTCGCGGATACAAAACCGAGGCCAGAAAGGGGTGGGGAAACGACTGGGGAGCGCCGCCGCGCACTTTTCTTCCGGATGGTGCGACCAAACCTGGCTGTCGTGTCAAAGGCCATGCATTAGCCACGCCAGAAAGTCACATCTGGCCGCCTTATAGCTTCCTCTTGCCACGGAGGCAAGGTGCGGCCAGCCGAGACTGGTGCTGGCAGGTGCTGTTCGACAGTAAACTGGTCAACTGCACGCTTTCCTCGAACGACGCTAAGGAGCGGAAACCATGCACGCACACCACAGAGATGGTATCAGTGCGTAGAAGTTACCACGTCACAAGTCTCCTTCTCGTAGCCATCTTCAGCGTCTTCCACTTGCGCAACGGTCCGCGGAGTTCTGCCGAAGCAGGGATGTGTTACCTAGAACTCGATTCGTCAAACTCACGGAGGCGACCACTGTTGACGACGGCCCACGATCGTGTCCGGCCATGGCGATTCTCCGTGGTCAATCATAGTGCATAACGGTGTGTTGCCGGTTGTTTCATCTGGTTCGGGCCTACAATCACGGAAGGCCCAGTCCGTGTAAATGATGAGGAGAGGGATCTTTGATATCGCTTATCAAGCCTGCGGGGCTGCGTTCTCTCACTGTTCCTGTCTAACAGGTAAATGGGATGGGCTCCTCAGAACGTGCTGGCAGATCAAGCAGGCCGTGGTTCGAGTGTCATAGATCTTGACTTCCGTAACGTAGCAGTGAGCGTGGGTTATTTGGCAGAAATGGAATGTGCTGCCTCCCTGGCAGGTACAAAACAGGTGGGAGTTGAGTTGAAAATCAATTCGTCCAAAACGGAGGTGACTGCGCCGGTTCCGCATTCGGATATATCTGTCTCATTATGATAGACAGTGAAGTTCCGGAGCCAGATCAGGTCTCTGCCACTTTGGGTCGAATTTTCTGGCGGGCGGGCAAAATACGGGTGCAATTGACCAGTGGACCAACGGACGTACAACCTTTACGCGACCGCGCCAACATTACTTAAATGGGAGTGATATCAATTTAAAAACCCAGTTCTGAGTATACGAGGCCTCTGTAAAGACAATCTTCTGCACAGGTGCGAGAGGTTTCTTGCGCTTGAGCTAGATTCACTGAATGTCTTTCCAAAAGCGTTTCCAACGAAAGCCCCTTTCTCAGTTGGTAGGGCATTGAGCTTAATGACGCTTGTCAACCAAAGAGCTCGGGATCGAGGCCCAGGTACTGCAAATCTGGGGTGAGGTAGGGCTAGCTGACGACGGCCGACAAAGCAGAGGTGGTCATCCCTGTCTACCTTGTATTTGTCGGCAATATCGTGTTCCTAATACCAGTCATTATGTAGCCCCAAAGCATAACGGGACGAGCATGTCTCGCAGCCCGACCAGTGGATGCACTTCCAGCATAATCTAACAGGAACTCGGTCAGATGATTGTCCTCCTTACTTGTCAACTGAGATCCCTGTGTCATGGGCTGCACCGATATGGAAGTGGAATTGTCCGGACTACCATCTTATCCGAATCCAACTAATTCAACTACGCTCGAGAGTCCGGTTTCGACGAACTGCAACAGAGGGTGGCTATTTTAGGTGCGGTGAACTTACCGCATCAGTTAGCCATTAATGACTGGGCGAATCCGTAATAAATCTCCAAGCATCGTGTGAGGAAGAGATTAAACTGTGACACTATCTTCTGATCTAGATCGGTATCCCCATCAGAAACCAATGTATTTCAGTCACGAAGGTCAGAGCCCCGTTTGTAGAACTTGTGACCTACCCGATGTCAACTTGTATTCTTGTTTCTTTGCTACTAACTGTTTGTTAGTAACCAGACTCTACTTATACCACTGTCGTTGATTCTGTACCCCTATTCGTCGGTTCTCGTCGTTCTTTGTTCGTCTATTGTTCTTTGTCGCCGCTCGCTTTTAATCCGACCGCCACACTTTGGTTTCATTCGCTGACTGCTCGTCTAATCACCTCAAATGCACCACTTTTCAATTTATTCCCCACCCTACTAACTCTTACTCTTTGTTACTAAAGAACCACAAAGAATATCCGAGTTACTCCGACTGTCTTCTGACATAGCTTCGACCTTGGGTGGGTCTTTTCCGATGAATAAACTGGCACTGAATTGAGAAAAATCTAAATAATACTAAAAGGACTGCCCCACCTGATTCATGTCTACCTCGACTCGTAGGCCAAACACGGAAATTTTGGACGACGATGTGACTTGTCCAGACTGCAAGCGCGCAAAAATGCACCTTAAAATACACCGTAACACAAACTACCGACGCACTTCAACCATAATCCAAACAACAGACACGATCTGACGAAGCTGCTGATCGTCGACTGAGGAGGGCGAGTTATCAGCACGTCATAAAGAACACAGACACCAAACTGTGGTTAAATTGGCTTCCTAAAATTTCCCCGGACAAGTGAAAAGACATAAATTTCAACTCGAAAATTGCAAAACAAGCTGGAAAGCGTGCCCCTCTTGAAAAGGGTTCTAATTTCAGCTCACCAGATTGTGTGACTAATGGTTATGCTGGGCTTCTGGAATGCATACAACGAAAATCAAACCACAGAACTGCAGAAGGTAGGCGTGCGAGAAAATTTAATTTCCCTAATGTAAAGACCTGCAACTCGAGCACATGAGGACGATTTTTATAAAGTGCAGTTTGAAAGACACGGGCAAAGTCTGTCGCTGATGTTGTTAACGACACTGATGATAGCAGTCAGAGCAGAGATGAGTTCAAGTGCAGAAAAATTTCACGCCTTCCGAGTCACCAATGACCTCGGCCTTACCATGCTTCTCCATGTAGCGAAGAGCTTCCATGATGACATCCCTGTCGATGCCATGGAAAGTCTCGCCCTCAGTCTCCTCACCGTCGATGATCTCGTAAATTGTGCATACTGTGTTGTTCCGACCCGTAGCTTTCACCCACTTCTCCAACTCCTTAGCCCAGCCACTTGGCTTCCTCCAAATAATGTTGGCACTCTTGTGTGATCTTATGCAGTAGACAAAGGTTGAGGAATAGAAATAAATGTGGTGATAGAAGGACGGTCCAATGGAAGTTTTCATGCAAACAGAATATTCCCAAGTTGACGAGAGGAAGCTCAAAAATGAGATAATAGAGTGGGGGATTTAATCTTATCGAATGTGAGCCTTGACGTTAACCAGAACGTCTTCACTTTAGGCGGACTCCTTCACGGAGGTCACTAGATTAAGTGACACAGAACACCGGGACCCGCTTCGTGACATCCGTCAGCCATGGGCACCCTTTACCGCGTCTCTTTACAAAACTCTTAAAGCATTCCAATCGCCCATTTTAGTACGGAGTGCCGTGGACCTAGAAAAATATTTCTAACAACTGGCATTGTATCATGTGCGGCAGACATATTACGATGTGATCAAGAGGCTATTAGCACCTGTCCTACTTGCAAATTGCTATAGTGGGCATCGCATGACGTTGGACCATTTGGCTAGAAGGAATTTGCTAGCAGTCCAAATAGAATAGACTAGGATTCTAACACTCCACCTGTTTGACTCTGTGAGGTTGAATCCTCTAAGCCACCTGGTCATCCGACACAAATAAGTGTGCCGTTTTGAGATCTAAGAGACATCTACAACGTGACCGAGAAGTTGGAAATCGAGGGTGGTGGGACGACAAGACCGATATGAATGAATGATTTAATTTTAAGAAAGTCGTTGAAAATAGTTCAACAAATCTTGCACTTGCCACAGCCAAAGTGGTTTATTATTGGCAGCGACATGTTCGAGAAATCAGTGTATTCAAAACAAGCTCATTTCCTATAGCGAGAATCCAAATAACTCTAAAGAATACAGCTCAGCAATGTGACGGCACAGAGCTGCCTATATCAAGTAAGACAAACTCGGAGACAAGCAAACTAGTGGTTACCGGTCTGAATGATAAAAAAAGATCTTTTGCAACAGTGACTGACACATATAACCGAGAAAAATGATTTAGTGGAAACCCGAATTTATGCGACCTATCGAAAGTGCCCATCAACCGAACTCTCATTAAAAAGTTGAAAAATTTCACGATAGATGTCAAAGGCGAAGCAGGCTTCACAGCAAGCCCCCTCATGCGTGTGGCTAAGACCCTTAAGTCACTTACGATACGTCGACAGCTTGGCGTATATCCGTCATCTATCTTATTCTCCAGGAAGATGGGGAAGAGGCATGAACGAACCACATGCATCAGTAGGCAATTGATCTTTACCTCTCGATGAAGTCATCCTTCAAATGCGCGAAATCTTTGGAAAACAACGCGCATCGAAGATGAGTAGCAAGGGGACTGTCAGATTAGTACAGGACGTAGATAGCCCCCAAATACAAGAAAAAATGCGTCTCTTGTGGATTTTAAGGCCGATTTGGACTCGACTTCTCAGGGCACTGCCAAAGACTTGGAGAACGTGAATTGTAGATTTGGAGCAATTGAACCTGCAGCAACTGTCGCTAAGGCATTGTATGGTATTTCTGCCCACGTTGAGTAAGTGATAAGACCTTCAAGAAACATTGTGTAGACGGCGCTCCAACCACGGCGCTCAATCCATGTGCACGTCCGTGGATCGATTGCAGTGCGCCTGAAATAAATGCTCGATAACTAAACAGTCAGGTTTGGGGCCCCGTAAGTTTATAGGTGAATACAAATACGCCCTGACTAGCCGAAAAGTTACGGTGATGAAAAAAGTTGAGAAAACAGGCAAATGTAAACTATGCGAGAGGATTTTACCTATCTAGCCACTCTAGATTTCCGCGGTTGTGTAGCTCATCGAGAATGGTCGTCACCATCGAAGGATTCGCTTTTCGACCGATTTTAACGTTGTGGAACAGTTCACATTTTGGGTCAGTTATCGACGTTATGTCTATTGAAGTTAGTTTTTTGTTTTGGCAATAGGCAAGGACAAGCTGACACCAGGCATCCATCTGCTTCCGGCGTGTTTCAGCATTCGGTTGGAGAGTGAAGAAGGGTGGGAAGTCATATTGCCACGGCCAAGTAAAAGGTTCGGTAGACATGACTTAGCGGACTATAAAACATGAAATACAAATCAAAAAGAGTTAGAAGTATAAGCACGAGAAGATCAGAAGACCGCAAAGGATCTGTATGTCGATTAATTTTCTCCCGACAGTGCCCAAATCCTAAGTTTGGTGACAACCGACCAATAAAAACAAGAGACAGCTCACACGCGAATCAATAGACATACTATAAAACGAGAGGGCATGGCAAACACGGAGAATAAATTAGTGAGGCTAATCCCGTCGTTCCTGTAATGGATCCACTCGGACGCTTGAGTCAACACGTTTTGGGCAGACCTGGAGCTACAGCACACGAGTAAGGGGCGTGGATTCGAGAACATGTTGGGGTTAAAAAGGGGCCAAACTTTCGGAACGCATTATCTGCACTTTTCACGCAGAAAAGTGGATCTAACTACTCGGCCTACTGGCAATGTTTTAGGGCATAAGTGGCTCAGTGGTAAGCCGGGAGTGCTAGTGACTAGCAATGCTAACTGATAGACTTATTTCGGAGCTATTAACATGCTACAACCTCGAATCAAGAGCCCATGGGCACTGGCAGATGCATCTGGCAGTCATAAACATCTGGCAGTCACACGTGGCTATGGGATGCACCCCACCCACAGTCTCACCAACAGGAAACTTAAAAGGATATGGAACTAAGGAATTGTAGATGCGTTCATCGAGAATAATCTACGCTAATGTCGACGAGCCTTGACACCGCAGTCTTCACATACGCACGCACAGTTAAGGTAGCCAAGTTCGGCAACGCGACCTGGCGATCTAGATCTGCGCACACGGCTCCTCACTCGTGTTATTGAAACAAAAGGCGGCATGTCTATTAGCACGATGCTGAGGGATCGCGCGCACATATATCGACAAGTAGTCATATTCAGAGGGTGGAGTGTCGGTATTATACCGCTTACTAGTCACAGGACGCACACCCTGGAGTCGACGTATTGTGACTCAACAACCAGCTGTCCGGACAACAAGAACTACCCGGATTCAGAAACCTCAAAAACCAATATCGCCATTATACAGCTGTTAAACTAAAATGAACATTTTTACCAACCGATTATAACAAACTTCACGATAGAATAGTCGAAAAAATAGTGGACTATCTGAACTGCGTCATTACTTGACTTTAGTCATGGCGCTTTATGAAGTGTCATTTAAAACTTGCAGATAGATAAGTTCATCGTTAGGTTTTAATGGTCGGGAGTGGTGTAAGCTTTGTTTATCCAACATGCGTAATTTTTGTCATTCCCTGTATAACAAAAAAATAGTTTGCGCGTCATTGAGGAATTATCAGTGGCTATCAGTGCTTTCATCTTTTTTCTGTATGAGCCGAAATGTGAAATGGCAATAAAATTGAATGGCTTAGTGGCCTGCGAACACAACGATGTCTTTACCTTGGACAAGCGGCTTAGCAAAAAATCTATTATTACTTAAGAAAAAAGAAAGGAGTGAAGCTGGGAACCTCGTTGATGACTTTTTGGCACAGGGAATACCTTAAATATGTCAAAATCGCCATAGCGGATAGACAAATTGACATCCCTTTCAAAGGAATTTTAAAAAACTTAAAATTATTGCTTAACTGTTTTAAATCTCAGTTGAACTAACAACCTGACAGTTTACAATTTGAAAAAAGATTGCGTTGAGACCTTTTTGACCGGGCAATTAGGCTTGATAATTTGTATCATCAAGCTGGGATGAACCAAGCAACAACCAGCCAAGTTAAGACCTTGCGGTCTACTAAAATATTAACCCTACCGACGTATGCAGACATTCGCACTCGGCCCCTGTTTAAAACTCGATCACAATGGTGATCTGAATGGGCAGGCATTAGTGGACTTATGTTTCAAAGTCAGGAACATTTAACATGATACAAAGTTGACTTACGAAAACGACAGCCGATAAAGGACATTTCGACCGTCGTAACCGATTATGTTCACCGCCTACCACACAGCAGATTGCGCACACGGACTGTGACTTATGTGCATACATTTAAGTGTGACGGTAGACTATGCTGCACTTCCTGCACTCTTCATCCCTTTGTCCATCTGTCCTGTCGCTAAGACGAAGTCAAGAAAGCCGGAAGTCAGATGGGGCACCGACAACTGATGTAGTATGAGCCCTCGCCCAACCCTGCCGCAACGTTCTCCTGTGTGGGGCTGTGCGACAATATTTGCTTGTGGGGCTTGGTAGCGCGTTTTAAACCCCAATCTCGACGCGACGTTCTTCCAGCGGCACTCCGGTGCGGTCCAATGTATGAGATGTAACCGACATACTCAGGTGCTTGACGTTATGATAAACTAGCCGCCGCAGCGAGAATCGCATTTCAGAAGGCCAAAGAACAATGCCGACAGTGAAGGGAATTAAAATATGCCATCCACCGTCGTTTATAGGATTCTGAAATGCTGCAGATGTTTGAGCTTAAATCACACTAGCGAGCGGGAAGGCTTGTGCCGAGGCGCCAGACTGTCTTGCCTTTCCCTACCTGTTCCTCATTTTTGAACTTGCTGGTTTTTTAACTGAATGGAAGGAACACAACTCGACGTGACGCGCTTGGCACGAGTTGGATTGTCAGGTCGTTTGACTTTTGACAGTTAATTCTTTCATAACTCTGGTCTTATCGTGATCTTCATAGTCTGGGATTGATGGTTCTGTCTTTAGCGTTCGCGACAGTGGCGACCCTTTGACGTTCACGCTTATACCTTTAATTTGTGGACTTTCTATTTGCATACTGCCCGTTTGCCTTCTTTCTACAATCATGACCTCTACGAATTCGAACGATCCCACTACTTCTGTTAGTGGACTTGTTTTTTCTCCCAGGCTTTTGGCAACATGCGCCAGAGCTTTATTTTTTCCGTATTGAGGCGAATTTTCACTCCGAAAAGATTTCAGTTTCAGTTTATTCAGTTTATTTGGTAAGGATAATAGGCAAAGCCTTTGAAAACCCTATTGATTACATGTAAGCTCGTTAGAACTAACCGTACACGAGCAAAAAATATTCACTATTAAAACAGTACTTGATTCATTTGAGAAGCATTGTCTCAGAGAAACTATTTGTAGGGACGTGGGGTCTTAGTTCAGATTCACACTGTCGAGGGAAAATAGGGGACACAAATAATCATCCAAGCGTTTCTTGAAGATTTGCACGGACGTAGCCTCCACGACTGACTGAGGGTGATCGTTCCATTTCTCCACTACCCTCTGCGTGAAAAATTCAGAATGAAGATTCAGCCTGGATATTGTTGTTCGTAACTTCATCGAGTGACCACAAAGATTGGGTGAAAGGTGCCAATGAAACATGTCCTCAAATTTAAGTCCATGCTCAAGGCCATGTATTATCTTGTAGACGAGGATAAGACCACCTCTTTGATGCCTGTAACACAGAGGGAATAAATTAAGGCAATTCAGTCTGTCTGTGTAGGATTGGCATTTTAGACCGTTTACCAGCTTTGTTGCATGCCGTTGCACGCGTTCGAGGCATGCTTGGTCCTTTACTAGCCATGGCCACCATGCTTGTATGCCATATTCTAAGTGGTGCCGAGCAAAAGTGCGGTACACTCTCCCAAAAAGGTCTTGGTCAAAGTTTACGAAAGCCCTTTCTATTGCATGCAGCACTCCCATGGCGTTTTTTGCAGCCTTGTGCCACTGCAGTGTTGGTTTCAGGTTGTTCTGTATCCAAACTCCGAGATCCTTCTGTGAAGATTCTGTGGGGAGCCTAATATCTTTCAGGCGATATGTTCGCAGGCTCTCATTTGAATGAGAGTTGGTTAGACGCAGATGAAGGACGGCACATTTCTCCACATTGAAATCTAGAAGCCAATTCTTCGACCACGCTTGCTGTCGGTGCAAATTATCTTGAAGGGATCTCTGAGCATTCGGACCCTTAATTACTTTCCAGAGCTTAACGTCGTCTGGAAACATTATTTTGCCGAAGTCGAGTTCCTGAAGGCTGTCGTTGACGTCAAGGATGAAAAGCAATGGTCCCATTATTGAGCCTTGCGGCACACCACTGGTCACGTTCGCCCATTCTGACATATCATCCCCGATACAGACACGTTGTTTCTGACCAACCAGAAACGCCCTAATCCGGTTCAGAAGATCACCCCGGATGCCGATGGCGCTCAATTTGTGAAGAAGACGTTGGTGCGGGACAGTGTCAAAAGCTTTGCGGAAATCGATGTGTACGACATCGACCTCAAAACCCTCTTCTAGAGCTCTGGTTCAGGTCTCCAGGCAAGCTAGCAGATTTGAGAGGCAGGAACGTCCTCTCCGGAGGCCATGTTGAAAATCCTGCAAGATGTTATTTTCTTCACAAAATTGCTGTATAGCGCTCTTTACTATAACTTCCATCGTTTTGCAAGGGAGGCAAGTTAAGCTAACACGTGAAACCGACAAGTTTTATAAGCTGGTCGAGGCCCTCCCTCCCACCATTCTTTCTCAAGTGCAGACGCTTCTGAGAGATTTCCCGACTGATGCTCCTTACACCAAGTTAAAGGCTGAACTTCTTCGCCTGACATCAGTCTCCGATCGGCAGCGTTATCACGCGCTAGTAAAAGAGGAGGCCTTAGGTGATCGCAAGTCGTCGGAACTCTTGCGTCGTATGCGTTCTCTGGTTGGGAACATGAAAATCGACGACAAGTTCTTTAAAGAGATGTTCTTAGAACGTCTACCGACGTCGGTACAAACAATCTTGGCCTCTGGCTCCGACGACCTAGAAATATCAAAGTTAGCGGAGATGGCTGACCGTATGATGGAGGTTGAGCGTTTGTCATTCCCGACGATTGCTCAGGTGTCCCATCCTCTTAATGTGTCCACCTCTGCTCCGACTGAACTAAAGACAGGTTGCCCAGTTGTCAGCGACTGTTGCCGCTTTGCAGCTGCGCCGATCCCCCGGTCCCTCTCGACGTTCCTTCGGCCGTGACCGTCGTCGTTTCCGCTCTCGCTCCAGGACTGCCAACCTACGTTGGTATCATGTCAACTATGGCGACAAGGCGCGGCGCTGTGTCCCACCCTGCTCCTTTAAGTCCTCGCAGGGAAACTCCTCGGCCGGAGAGTAAATGCGGCCGAGCTCTCTGGCAACTCTACGGGTCGCACATTTTACGTGAGTGATAACACGAGTGGCAGGCATTTTTTAGCTGACACTGGCGCTCAGATTAGTGTTATCCCTCCCACGCCAGCCGACCAAAGTTGCCCACACCATGGTCTTTACCTTCAAATCTTAAACTCATCCCCCATTACAACCTTTGGATTTCGATCCCTCTTTCTGGATATTGGTCTCCGGTGATTATTCCCCTGCATATTTGTGGTTACTGATGTTCCCACCGCTATCCTTGGTGCTGATTTTTTGGCCGCCTTTGACATTCTGGTGGATTGCAGACAACTTCGCCTCCATGATCGCGCAACTACCCTCACCGTCAAAGGATTTCCTCCATCCTCAGCTTTTAACTAGCTCTCTGTCCTTGACCCAGACCCTGACTGTCCATTTCGTAGACTTTTAGCAAAATATCCTACCCTCACTAAATCCCATTTTTCTGACACCTGATTTCCCCATGATATTGTTCATCACATAAAAACGACTGGTCCTCCCGTTTTCTCTCGTCCCCGCCGTCTTGCTCCCGGGCGTCTTGTGGCTGCTAAAGCAGAATTTGACCACATGCTGCAACTAGGGATTAATCGACAGTCTGACAGTCCCTGGGCATCTCCTTTGCACATGGTTCCTAAACCAAATACGGATGATTGGCGTCCTTGTGGCGATTATAGAGCCCTAAACAATATCACTATGTTAGATCGGTACCCCGTTCCTCATCTTCAGGACTTTGCTGGAGCCCTTTTCGGCAAAATCGTTTTCTCGAAGATCGATTTGGTGCGGGCTTTTCATCAAATTCCGATTGCGGCTGAGGACATTCCCAAAACGGCAGTGACGACTCCTTTTGGCTTGTTTGAGTTCCTTCGTATGCCATTTGGTCTCCGAAATGCCTCACAGATTTTTCAACGTTTCATTGACCGTGTTTGACGCGACCTTCCATTTGTTTATGCGTATATTTACGATGTTCTCGTCGCCAGTCGAGATGTCGAGGAACATCTCCATCACCTTACCCTGCTTTTCGACCGATTTCAGCAGTTTGGTGTCACCCTGCATCCTTCCAAATGTATCCCAGGAGACACTTCTCTTGAGTTCTTAGTTCACCTGATAGACTCAAACGGCATTCAGCCTCTTCCCTCAAAGGTTGCCGCCATTCGGGACTTTCCATCCCCTACCTCGAAGCGTCAGTTGCAACGGTTTCTTGGTATGGTGAACTTTTATCGCCGGTTTTTCCCGAACTGTGCCGATACCATCCTACCTCTGACCAGTCTCCTCTCAGGTTCTAAGTGCACCTTTGAACTTACAACAGCAGCACTCACGTCATTTGCGCAGGTAAAAGCCCTTCTGGCTGACGCCACCCTCCTGACTCGCTTTCATGCTGATGCACCCATGTCTCTGATGGTAGATGCTTGGACCGTAGCCGTAGGTGTAGTCCTTCAACAACACCTTGCTGGTTCGACTCAACCACTTGCCTTTTTCTCCAAAAAGCTCTTACCAGCTGAGACACGCTACAGTACCTTTGGCCGTGAATTACTTGCCATTTACCTGGCTGTGAAGCATTCGGGCATTTCCTTGAAGGTCGTGACTTCACTAATTTCACTGACCACAAACCGTTGACTTTTGCACTTCGTTCCCACACTGACAAACTAAACCCCCGGGAAATCCGCCAACTGGACTACATCTCACAGTTTACCTCAGACATCCGCCACATCGACGGGTCACGGAATGAGGTGGCTGACGCGCTGTCCAGGCCCTCCATTGCTCATCTTCAGCTTTCACCCGGGATAGACCTCGCTGAGATGGCCGCTGAACAACGCCGTGTCGGTTCACCTTGTGATGAGGATGTTTCAGGACTCCAACTTCAGGAACTACCACTGACAACTGGCAACGGCACCATTTTATGCGACGTATCCACCTCTTCCCACCGTCCATTTGTGCCACCATCCCCCCGCCGTAAGGTTTTCTCCTCCCTGCACAATCTCTCTCACCCTGGGAGTCGAGCAACCGACAAGCTGGTTTCCGACCGCTTCGTCTGGCCTGGGATGCACAAAGACCTGAAAGCGTGGACACGTGCTTGTATCTCTGTCAACGGAGTAAGATCCAGCGGCACAACAAGGCCCCCATAGGCACCTTCCCCGGTCCTGGTTCAAGGTTCAGCCACGTTCACCTGGATATTGTAGGCCCCCCGCCTCTGTCCAATGGTTGTTCCTATCTCCTCACCTGTGTGGAACGGTTCACTCTGTGGCCTGAAGCAATTCCCTGTCTGACATTGCTGCTCCAACGGTGGTCAAGGCTTTTCTCAGTCGTTGGGTTGCTATCTTTGGTGCATTCTCCACAATCGCGACTGACCGTGGTGCCCAGTTTGAGTCTAACCTCTTCCAGTCTTTACTCTCCTTTTTAGGCTGTACCCGCATCCGGACGACAGCCTATAACCCGACTGCTAACGGAATGGTCGAGCGGTTTCACCGCCAACCGATCCGGAGAACTGGACCGACCACATTCCCCTGGTCTTCTTGGGCATCCGCTCCGCTCTGAAGCCGGACCTTGATTGTTCCGCAGCTGAACTGGTGTTCGGCTCCACCGTCCGACTCCCCGGTGAGATGATCTCGCCAACCCCTCAAGGTGCAGTTGAGGATCCTACCAACCTCCTGCATCGCATCCGGCAGTTTATGCGGACACTTTCTCCGGTTCCTCCCAGGTCCTCCGCCTCTCCGTCTTATCTCGAGAAGGACTTGGCAACGTGCTCTCACGTCTACCTTCGATGTGGTCAAGTCCGCCGGCCCCTGGAACCGCCCTATGACGGCCCATTTCGGGTGCTATCTCGCGGGCCGAAGACTTTCCGCATTCAGCGCGACAATCGTGAAGAGGTCGTGAGTGTGGACCGCCTCAAGGCTGCCGTCCCTGACATTCCTCCGGATGAGCCCTGTGGTCCTCAACCTTCTGTTTCCCCCATGCAGCCTCTATTCCACCGTCCCGTATTTACCCTTTGCCCTCCTGTCCGCCATCTCCGACTGCCACCACCAACCCCAACACTTCCTCCACCAGATTTATTCACTCTTCTACGGACCCTGTATATTTCACTCGCTGTGGTCGTCATGTACACTTTCCTGATCGGTCGGTCACGCATTTCTTTTAGACCTGTACACATCCTTCGGCGTCGTTTTCGCCGGCCTCCGGTCTCGGAGGGGGGTACTGTGCCGAGGCGCCAGACTGTCTTGCCTTTCCCTACCTGTTCCTCATTTTTGAACTTGCTGGTTTTTTAACTGAATGGAAGGAACACAACTCGACGTGACGCGCTTGGCATGAGTTGGATTGTCAGGTCGTTTGACTTTCGATTGTTAAGTCTTTCATAACTCTGGTCTTATCGTGATCTTCATAGTCTGGGATTGACGGTTCTGTCTTTAGCGTTCGCGACAGGCTGAGTCTCGGAGAGCAATTCAAATTCGTTCCCGATTGTGACTCCTTCTGGCTGGATTGTAAACATCGAAAATATTTATCTGCGTTTATGAGTTAAACAGCAGTCAGACATTAAGCTAAGAGGACGCCTAACCTGAAAATTATTGCGGAAGAGAGGTGGCAAACAAATCTCTCTCCCAACTCCACAGAAGTGACCTTCGTTTATCATAGGTGGGAATCCCTGACTCGCTAAAACGATTTTATACCAGTGTCGCAACTTGATTCGCCGTAAATCGGGGTGTCTGGAAATTAAAACTAAGCGCCTACTGATTTAACTGGACGTGTTTTTAAATCTATTTGCACCGGCTGCTTTTTTCGTCGAGTGTGCGCACATTTTGTCTTTCGGGGTATTTCTCGTGCTAGTGAGTGATACTATCATTTATTGCAATTTCTGTTACTATTATCTGTTGCGGTGGCGGCTACTGCATTAGGTATCTATTTGCGATATTTCTAGTCACTTTCTGCTGCCAGAATTTATCTCCTTATTAACAGTCACATTGTCCTTGGCCTTACTGCAACTAGGGCTACTTTACTCAGTGTTACCCATACCTTAACAGTTGGTAGGGTAGTATTGGTAGTGTCCGTAGTAGTAGTAGCAGCAGTAGTAGTAGTAGTAGTAGTAGTAGTAGTAGTAGTAGTAGTAGTAGTAATGTTACCAACGGTTTTCTGAGGTAACAGAAGCCCCGCTGACATTAATCTATTGCAGTGGTATTAGGTTTGCATTACCCGGACGTATTCCATCTACTGACCTCAGTGGTAATTCGTCAGGCACCGGCAGTAGCCGCAGCATTCCGTCTTACTTCGGTAGACTTACTGAGGTTGTTCTACTTGTTTCTGACGTACTAATGAGACAGTTACTGCTGTTGCGCTACGTGTGAGATTAGTGCAATTTTAACTAGTTGCCGCATTGTTGGCTGTCGTCAAATTAGTACCTAAATATGCACCATTTCTGCTGTAGTCGTGGTAATAGTAGTAATATCAGTGGCATTACTAATAGTACCAGGGACAGCGGTATTAGTAACTGTAGTAAAAGTACTGTCGGTAGTGGTAACTTTATTAGTGATTTTAGTGGTTGTACCGGCAGCAGCAGTTGTAGTTTACTGAGTTGCAGTAGTTGAGGTTGTGGAAGGGTTGAGTAGCAGTATTTCCAGCTGTGGGAGTTTTCATTATGCTACCACATCCGTTTTTAACCGTATTAGCATTGATAGTATTGACGGCGGCAGTATTATATATGTATGCATGCATGCATGCATGTATATATTTGGAGGGTTAGAGGCAGAGCCCTAGATGACCCTATTTATGTACAGTGTTTTCGCAGATTTGTATTCAAAAATAAAATTGCAGGCATTTACAATATGATCGGATGACAGTTAAATCGTAATCATAAGGTAGTTCATAAGCGGAAGTTCATAAGTGCGGAAGGATTGTATATGACAGGTTTTACAAAACTGGCTGTGTAAAGTCATGCTATAAAAGCCGATTTCTGTCGAAAACTAGACAAGCAAGTTTTCATTTAAACAAATAAATTATGTCAGCCATCACCGTCTCGCTTGTAAGCGAGTTCCACGGTCGGACAACCCGCTGGCTGAGTGAAAATTTTCGACGGTCTAACCGCGTGCGCTCATTCCCGACTTTGTAGGCATGGCCGCGTAGTTGGTTTGTACGGGCAAACTCAAAGGAGTCCTCTGCTCTTAATGAGCGTATACATACATACATACATGAAATGCCATGAATGCAACGTTGAGTGGTGACTATAGTAGTAGTAGTAGTAGTAGTAGTAGTAGTAGTAGTAGTAGTAGTAGTAGTAGTAGTAGTAGTAGTAGTAGTAGTAAGAATAAAATTTTTCAAAACGTGCGTTTTACCTCTCCTAGATTATTGCTCATTTTTCTTCGGCATAATGCCCTCAGACGGCCAAAAGAAACTATAAGGCATTCAGAGACGTTTTACTAGATTTTTGTCCAGAAGTGATAGCACCCAGGGTTCATACTTAGAACTATACCATAAATACGGTCTTCGGCCCCTCTGTGCCAGAAGACTCCAAAAAGGTCTAAACTTCATATTTAAGGTCACCCGTGACCAATATATTCTCAAAATGAATTTATTAACAAACCACAACGTTCCCAGAAACACCAGAACTAACGAAAATATTATAAAGATCCCCAAATTCACAGTCTCAACGGTCGAATTTCTACTCCATAAGATATGACACTATCTGGAATGCTCTTACAAGTGCTATCCGGAAAAGTCGAAGCCTAGTCGAGTTTAAAGTAAAAAATAAGAAATTCCTTTCAAATAGCAATGCACATTTATTTTTGAATAAGATAGGACAATTTTCAAGTCAATACATTGATGTAGAATTTGGTCCAGTAGGGCTCTGATGATGCCAGCCGCCTGAATAATACCGGAACATGGCACTAAAAACAATCAAATTTATGAAAGACCGTATTACTGATAAACATAGAACCGATAATCGTAATCCTTCTTTCCTCCCTTTATCGGTTCCATCAGCTATGTCACCTGACATAAAATATCCCTTTAAGAGCCAATAATAACATTCTTTTTGAGAAAATCATGCATATTATTTGTGCGTAAGTCTATATTAAGGCCGTATTAAACATATATAAAACTATATTAGATCATTGTAAGCAGTCGAACACTACTCCTCTAATGTCAAATTCAACGAACAATATGATACATAATTCAATATTATTTGACAGCTTTGATTGTGGCTTGCACTCCAATGTTTCTTACTCCTGATATATATTCATCTTTTCCGGCTGTTAGCCCAGAGAACTAGGACAAAAAAACACGAACTAACTGTGCGACCACCCCTTTACAACTGGCCAGATAGACTGACAACCGGCAAATAGCAGACACCCATAATGTCCTGCGAACTCGGGGAGGGGACATACTGGGGATCACTGGAATCTGAGTATAACTTTCGTTTCTCGGTCAGCGGCTCCTGATCTTGTGTGTTCGTACCTAAATTATCTATCTCACAGACATTCGCATGCAGACGCACAAGTAAGCTTTGATGGGACCCCGACGGGTCTTTAATAAAAATTATCTATCTAAAAAATTATATATCTATCTAAGTGGTGAGTATTAACGACGGGCGGAAAATGCAAGCAGTTTTTTATATGCAAGAGGCAACGTATAACTGGACATCGATGTTATAACCAGGTTAGCAAAAACGAACGATAACGATCGATAGAAAAGTTGTCATTAACGAAAATATTAGAAACTACGTGGGTACAAGGATCTATGCAGAACACGAGTGTGGAAAACTGGGAGAAGAAATGAAACTGAAAAGTACATAAGTGAGACTAAAGGTCAAGGCGCGCAACTCAGTTTCTAAGATAAGTGAAGCTTTGCATTTACTTGGATGTTCTTAAGCAATTAACGCAACCGTGTCGTGGAACCGTGGAATAATCTGCCCGAGACGGTTGTCATGTCTCAATCTGTGGCAACATTAAATGTAGGCTTGACAGACATATGCTACAGCAACAAGCAGACTATGTGACTTTTTAGCCATGAGACCAGTGATATATGTAAATCAATGCCTGCATACAGCACTTACTGTTGTAGTTTATTCAAATTCTGGTAACTTATCGAGTTTTTGTGTATAAATAGGGAATTCAAAGGCGTAAGCCTATTTTCCTCAAATACACTGACTGACTGACTGACTTAAGTCGTTTTTAAAATCGCCTTTCACTACAAGGTATAATTTTTTCCCAGTTTTGTTTGACAATCTGGCAAAATATTCGTATTTTGTAAAAAACCTTTGTCGTGACACCGTTTCAGACTATCTCTTTCTAGTTTTCGTAGTTAAATAACAGTAGCACTTGCTATATAATGCGCTTTTCTGTACGATAGCAACGTTTTGATCCTTCTACTGTGACGAAAAATTTATCTTGGCTGTAATGCACCGTAGAGCACATGCTAAAAGACGAAAGCTTGCGGCCTCCCCACCAACTCTGGGGGCTAAGATCGTGACTGAAGTCATAACAGGTGCCAGCATATGTTCTTCGCCTTCTGTAGATAGATAGATAGATAATTTTTATTAAAGACCCGTCGGGGTCCCATCAAAGCAAGTTAAAATAAATTTACATGCGAGTTTTAGACGAGGTAGGCCGAATCTTTACAAAATGCAATTCATATTTTCTGAATTAGAAGTCCATTGAGAAACATGATGATTGAGGGGTGAAAAAAACTCCTTACTAAAAGTTAAATATAATTGGATTGATTTTACAGGAGAAAAAAACCCCTCCATAAAAATAATAACAGAAAAAAAGCGAGCAGGACTGGCCTGTAGGTGGCGGTATATAACGGAATGTTGTCGGTCATCGTCAGGGTAGCAATAAATCTCAGCCTTGATGGGTAGGAATGCGGGTCAGACAGGACTGGCTTGCATATGGCATTGTATACGGGATTCACAATTGAGATCGTCTGGGCCGGATTGGTACGCCGTGTCAAAGAGGCCAGACGAGAGGAACCGAGATGCGATCGGCCACAGCACGCTTCGAGCTCAGCCGAGCAGTGAGGAAGGGAGGTACGACCGAACTACTAGTAGACAGTGAATACTGAGGGTTCCGCCGTGAGCGTCGACAGACCGCATGAGGTCGGAATGCGGGAGATGACATCAAAAACCGCGAAAATTGTCGCTATGGGGGGAGTGATAGCAGTGGATTTAGAAACCAAATTAAAAACAGGGGTTTCTAATGATAGAATTAAGAGTTACCACTTAATCTACCACTAAATCCCAGGAGGACCCTTCTCGAAGTCAAGAATCTGAGTGTTCGGGAATGAGACCGTTAACAGTGCCTTTATGCTTTCCGGTGTAAGATGGTTGCGTAATTTCGACTTGAATACCAGTAACTTAGGCGATAATCTAATTTCAGGCGGAAGATTATTCCAAAGGAAAGCATGTTTGGAAGCAAAGAAGAGGGATCGCTTAGATGTAGTACAAAGAGGCGGCGGAATCACCATGCAGGAGTTGCGCGTGGCATAAGACCGATCTCTCGGAGTGAGAGTGTCAATGTGCGGAAGACTGGAGCTAGAGTTGATGCGAAAAAGGAAGCAAAGGCCAGCTTCGAGTCTTCTAACCCACAAAAACTTCATGTTCGCCAGCTGACATCTCTGAGCATAAGAAATACTGGACGAAGCTTGAGAGAACAGTTTCCGGGTGAAAACCCTCTGAACATTTTCGATTTTATTACGGTCGCAGGCGCTCATTAAACCGAAGAAAGGACAGCAATATTCGAGGACTGGAAGAACAAACATTTGATAAAGTCTTAGCTTCATTTCCGGAAGGAAAAAATTATGCGATATGAATCAACATATCTGCGCGGCTTTGGCAGAGATTCTATCTGCATGAGGTGATAAAGCAAGTTTATTTGTATAACTTAGACCTAGGTCCTTTATGGTGAGGCATTCTGAGAGTGGGTTATTCTGAAAAATTATGGGACCAGGAAGTTTGGTAGGACCAAAAGACATGAAACTACGTTTGGATGATGAAAACTCCATCTGCCATGTCGAACCCCATCTGCTTAAGCGTAGTAAATCGGCATTAATTTTTTCAACACAAACATTTGCGGTGTCCTTAGAGTATGAGTAAACACACTTGAGGTCATCGGCATAAGTAAAAGTTTGCGAATTTCCGAGTTCAGTCGAAATATCATTGATGTACAGAAGAAAGAGTAGCGGACCCAGAACCGTTCCTTGAAGTACGCAACTCGTGATCGAGTGGGGTGTCGAGTAGCTATTACCGACCATGACTTTCTGATATCGGTTGGACAGATAGGACCTGATGAAGTCGAGTAGAGGTGGCCGGATGCCGAGGGCTTCCAATTTTACTAAAAGACGTCTATGGGGCACCTTGTCAAAGGCTTTGCTAAGATCAAAGTAAATAACTACCACTGACTGCCGCTCATTACGAAGAGAAGTGATTAGATTAAGAAAAGCCAGGTGACATGTTTCGCAGGATCGTTCAGGTAAAAATCCATGCTGACTAGAGCTCAGAAGCCGATTAGCTAGACAGAAGTCAAGAATTTCATTGAAAATAATCCTTTCAAGAAGTTTTGCTAGAGACGGCGTTTTGTGCACGCCCCGATAGTTATTAACATCGGACCGAGATCCTGACTTGAAAACGGGAATGATTCAGGAAAGAATCCTTTTGAAATATAAACCGAGAATAAATGACTGAGCAATATGGGAAAGTCGGATGCTTGTTTAATAATCGAATTCGGAATCCCGTCCGTTCCTGAGCAGTGTGAGTATTTCAAACGGCTTATGAGTTTCTTAATGAGATCTGAGGAGACATCAATTGTACTCAGTGTCCTATCTGAAAGTGATCGAAAGAAGGAGACCGGATCGGACTCGGTAGCAAGGTGTTTTGCAAAGAAAGCACTAAACAACTCCGCCTTGTTAGTGTCATCGGTGAGGAAGACTTTGTTATCATTTAGCATGGGTGGAAGTTCATGACCACGCTTAGAGGAGGACCGATGACGGAAGATGTTAGCGACGGATTTGCCAGGGTTCGAACCACTGAGAGCAATTGATTCTCTTTGCCTGTCGCGCGCTTGGCGCATCCTTGAGGCCATCTCAAATATCTCTGGGATTCTAAGATGAACTGATAAGGAACTAGTGGATGGGTCACGCAGTTGTCGCCTCAACTTTTTTAGTCTGTTCTGAAGAAAATGAGGAACAAGGGAATCTGAAGAATTAGTCTTGAGATATCTACGCGGCACAAACTTTAGAATGTCCTGGGAAACATTGGACATGGCATCACGAAGAATGGTTACATCGCTACAAGTTAGGAAGCCACACCAATCCAAGGATCTCATATAGTTATTTATTAAGTCGCTATCTACGCAGTCGTAGTTCATGAAAGTCTGAACGGCGCTTGTCTTTTTTGAAAAGGCAAGCGGTAGGCAACAATGAATTAATACGTGGTCACTGTCAAAGAGGTCCTTTTCTAAAGCAACAGAAAGAGGAGCAATGTCATTGGTAAAGATTAGATCTAAAATGTGACTATCTCTTGTTGGAGAGCGCACCAGTTGGGACCAATTAGAAAAATTGACAATATCTTGAAAGGGCTGGAATCTGGGTGAGCAGCTATTGGAAAGCCAGTCTATTTCAGGAAGGGTAAAATCCCCAGTGATTATTTTAACATCGAAAGCAGCTTCCGGAATTAATTTAAAGATTTCAAAGAGTTGAGAATCATCACTGGCTAAAGAATTTGGGGGATTGTAGATACAGCCACTAATTGCCTTTTTTTGCGGCGAGAGAATAACAGATGCAAAGCAGAAGTTTCCCGCGAATGAGGAAACATCCAAGTAATAGGGAGAGTGCTTTAGGTAGGATTTAAGATAAAGAAGACAACCACCCCCACGCCTAGTCGTGCGGTCTTGGCGGTAAAAATCGAAGTCATTTATGAGAAGGGCAGAGTCAGGAATTAGAGAATGTGTCCAAGATTCTGTTACACATATAATATCAGGCGTCATTTCCAGAGCAATGGCTCTGATTTGGGCCATCTAGTTTATAACAGACCTGGCATTCAATAATATAATATCTAATGTGTTTCGAACGGCAATGCTATTTTCGACGGTATTTTAAAAAAAATTGGAGGCGGATATGTAAGCTGTGAATTAATGACACTTGGAGAATAAGTACCAGTTAGTCTAGAGTTATTGACGTACGAGGAGTCAGCAAGAGAAGGCTGAGTATGAGACCTAAAGGATGTGGGGATATAGTTTTCAAACATTGGAATGCTAGGAGAGTTAGAACATGGATAGACTCGTTGGTAGTTAAATAATGGAGGAAGGGGAGGAGGAGGGAGCCTAGAAGGAAAGTAGGGGCTAATGGGTGAGGGTCGGCTACTAAAAGAATGAAATGGTGGGAAACCAGGTCTAGATTGGAAGTCAAAGGAGATAGGTTGACGTACCTGAGAGCAATTGGCCTTAAGTGGTGGGAAGCCTGAACTAGGTTGGGGCATAAATGATTTAGGGCAATTCATGTATGAATTATTTGCTGGATATATAGTAGGGCTTTGGTAAGTAACCGGTACGCAGGACAGAGAATTATTCGGGGATATAATTGGAGCTGCGGGGTTTGTAGACGTGCTGGTATGAAGAGGCATGTTAGATCTAAGAGAAGGCGTCGTACCCCTAAATGGAACTGTACTACCTATCTTTTGGGTCGGAGTCTGATTCAATTTTCGAGTCTCACCGTCCTGACGCCAAGCCACGGGTGACTTAGCTGTAGACCTGACAGCACCCAGTTGGACAATAGAAGTTATCGGTCTAGCTGATGTAGACGGATTTTCATGTGTCTCAGCGGGACTATCCGGAGGATACGAAACGACAAATGGGGCTGCTGCTGCTGCTACTGCTGCAAGTTTAGGGGCAGGCAAATGCGTCAAGTGGCTTGAGTGAGATGGAGATGTAGGAGAAAGAGGAAGGAGGGAGTCAGATGTCGCACGAGTAGGAGAAGCTGAATCCTTACGGCCACTTTTATTATGACTGAGTTGGGGAGCATTAGACTGAGAAGCAGTGGGTTTACGTGAGAATAGAGACCCGATTCTACGCTCCATAGGAGTAAGATCATGACAAAGGAAAAATTTTGCCTTCTCTAGGTACGCAGTGACACGCTCTCGATGAGTAAAGATTGTGTCAACCTCGATTGATGAAAATAATTTGACTAAGATGGGTGGATTTGTACTACGGGAGGACAAGCGTTTGGCATCAGCTATTTTATAGTTGAAACCACATGAATACAGGAAATTGGTCGCAACATCAATTGGCCGAGCAGATCGAGGAACATTTTTAGCAGGAAGTTGTAAGAACGCTTCTGTCTATCACTAGATTCACTGGCGATCAGGTGAACAAGTGAGTCGAGACGCCTACATTCTTCAGAGGGAATATCGGAGATGTTCCCGTCGAATAAATGTCCAAGAATTGTGAGCGAAGAGCCAAACTTTAGCATAAAGTCATTGCAGTGGTCAAGTGCAGACAGATTAAGCTGCCGACCAATTACAACGGGTGACGACTGACTAGTAACATCATCTGACTTAGATTTAGGTAAAGCTTCTGACTTACGTTTAGTTAGGCCATGTTTACTTACAAGAGCCGAGAGCTTACGTCAACCAGTGACTTTTGGTCTCATCTTGTCTCGAGGCAATTTGTGATTAAGAAAACTTCTGGCAGACAAGTTGACTGAATTTCAGCTAGGGGCTAACGATGTAAAAATAAATTACAACAGTTAGAGAGAACTCGGATGCACAAAATGAGAATTGCAGAGTGCGATTAGTGAACAACGGGCATAGACTAGCAGAACTCGAAAGGAGATGGCAGCAGGCAGTCCTTAGAGAAGAGGCCTGTAGTTAGGGAAATTCAACCAAAAAACAGTTACTAAAATCGTTAGGTCTCACAGAAAAACCACTTAAAATAATATCCTCCACTTATCTTCAAATTTAAAACCAGCGGCTTGACCTTGACCTTGATATGATTAACTCACAAATCCCTTTACTACATTTAGAATCTCTTGACCCTTCAATCGTCCAAAATAAGCCTCTGCTAGCCGTAGCAGGCCATCAGTCGACGATATAGTCTATTAGTTGATATATGGCGACATAAACAGCACTTCTGAAAAAGCCATTGAACAATCTTTTAAACATATTGGGATAATAAGTTCGGAAACTGAAGTAAGAATTAAACTCAAGCATAATTTCATATTACGAAACATTCCGAGCCACTTGTCTGCTATGGAGAGACGCACTTGTTCCTACAAAGTTATGGCTTGAGTTTCAGTGTCCCACAAGCTAAGCGACTGCGCTCACTTAGCCGTAATGCGCCGATACTAGTTACCCTATTCTCCATGATAGAAGTCGATTTCATCTTGTCGAGGAGGGCGATAATTAGAGAACTCTGGCGTAAATGACGCATTTCCGTTTAGCCAGACCTCACACCCCTGCAGCGAAGACTGAATAAATTAAAATCGGCAAAAACCAACACCAAGATAATGACACCTACTGTCAGTTTGAATAAGTCCTCTACAACACCATCTGCGGCATCTGCACATTACGGTATAGTCAATTCCATAGGGAATTCGACTACTTTAATGCTGAACTCTTTAAACACACCATCACGCCTTGTATAAACACGCCTCTATCGACTTCCCCAGCAACCCCTAGTAAGCCTAAGCATGTGTCTAAGTCAAAGGCAAATGAAATTGCTGTCTCAGCCACTCGGACACCCGATAAATCCAGCACCATTATAAAATCTTTCCTTCCACAATCGGCTAATAGTGCCTCAAATACCCCTACTCAAAACGTAGCGTGTTCCTAACTGTCCCGCAGCCCTCATATCGAGGCAGTTAGGCCGAATGTGTCGATTTTCCCACCGTTTAATAAAACTCTTGCTCCAATGGAATCAATGTGTCCCCTTACCCCAACATGTCTCCTTCAAGGTCGCTTTTTTCAATGTATTCCTCATGCTAATGTACATACTGGATCAGTTAACTCATCCGCTTCTCAGTTTCCTTCCGGCGAGAATATGTTACAGTATCTGAAAATAAGCTAGCTAACAATGGTTGCCAGTTTCCCTGTCCGTCATTTGCTCCCCAAAGTCCTACCCCTTTTATCCTTGTCAGAATCTTTTGATGCCACAAAATATTTTTAGAACCGGGTGGGTACATCCGGACCGTGTGCTTCGTGGGCAGCCAAGCACTGGACGACGTAGCCCACCTCCCTCAGAAACAAACAGACTTTCTTCCCAAACTTTTTGTTTTAAATGCCGGATTATTGCTAAATAAGTATGCCTTTGCTTCAGATTCTGATGATCGCACATTGTCCGGATATTGTTTTGGTAACTGAGACGTGGACATCAGCTTCCGTAGCTGACTCCGAACTCTCTTGTAGGCTATACTTGATTCCGAAATGATCGTCAAGTCAGTCGTGGTGGGGACAGTTGCGTCTAGGTTAAGAAAACACTTACACTTCTGCCGCTGGAACTCCCGCATTTTTCCGCGGTAGAAGGCAGCTGCTGGCTCCAGGTTTAAAAAAATAAGTTCTCCTCACTCGTTGGCTGTGTTTATCGCCCTCCCAACGCAAATGAGAATTTTGATCGTTTACTCTCAACGGCATTTCATTTTCAGACCGACTCAATCTTAAAGTATAGATTAATTGCGGGTGACATTAATCTCCCCGAAGTACGCTGAACTCTGCCTTCAGGCCCCAGAAGGTTCGAAGACTTTCTTGAGGTTGTAGATGTTGGGATGTGGAATCAGGTTGTCGATTTTCCCACCCGAGGCTCAAGCATACTTGACCTGATTTTCTGTAGAGACTGCATGCCATCGTCGATGTCATCCCTAGGCCCACTCGGGGGGCACAGACCATGACATAGTTCCTTCAACGTTGGAATTCGAGGCTGACAAAACGTCGTCCCCAAAGTATAGCTTTTTCCGCAATATCCGATCAACTCGCTCAACCGAATTATTAACACACCTTAATTCCTATGACTGGACTGATTTCTTCCTTAGTTCGGATGTAAATGTTTGCACTGCAAATCTGTACGAAATTTTGGATACGCTTATTTCTCGTGTTGTCCCCCGTAAGAAAATTATTAATGTTGGGGATGAGGTTTTCCTACCCTTAACATTTCATCGCAGATTGCGCAGACATTATCGTCGTTTCCATCTGCAGAACGAGGTTTCTGTCCCGCCCTTGATTTGTGATATTCTTGAGCGGGCTAAGAGATTGTCCGAAAAAAACGCTAGCCGACGAGGTCCAGTTTAGCAAAAATCATTCGCTAAATGTGTCGAAACTTTTTTCTAGAAAAATACGAACTCACCGAAAGACGCAGCATCCCATCCTCCGAGAAGCTCTCGGAAATCCCATAGATGATGCCCAGTTAACCGCTGATAGCTCCAATGATTTCCTGTCCAAACCGTTCATTGATGACTCGACCACTCCGCTTCGAACCATCCAGGCATTGACCGGGGCAGTTCTGGAAACTATAACTTTCACTCCATGGGATGTGTCTGTTGCGATTCGTCGTTTTCGACAATCTTATATCCCAGGCCCTGATGGTGTCGCAGTAAGTATTTTAAAAGTCGATGCCAATACGATTTTCCCATCCCTCTTATGTAAGATATTTAAGCCCGCTCTTTAAAGTGTAACTTATCACAACTTGTGGAAGGAATCACACATTCTGCCCATTCCCAAGCGTGGATAATCTACGTCATTTGATGACTTTCGGCCAACAAACACTTGTGGCGGTCAAGGATGTGAGATCAACTTAAACCACGCACAATAAGTTAGTTTCGTCTACTGTCAGAAGTCAGGGAGCTGTGAGGACTAGTTTATTCTGTACACAGGGCAGGTTGTCGTAAGTTGGCGGTTTGCTTGCAACAGAGAAAAGCGTCCGTTCACGGAGAGCGTCAGTCGCGGTGTGTGTGTTGTTTACGCGGGTGTGCGTCTGGGTCAGCAGGAGGGGTGACTGGCTGAGTGTTGGTTGTGTGATTGGACAAATTAGGGGAGGAATAGGGACGCATGCACACAATGCCTCACGGGTATCAAGCCAGGGCGTTAGACGCGCGTGAGGTGATGAAAGTTTGTGAGGTCAGCCGACAGTCACTGAAGTTGGACCGGGGGTGTCTGAGTGTTAGCCGGCGGGGGTGGCTATGTCGCGGCCATCGACCGAGAGAAAAGGGGGACTGGAGCAGCTGCTACAACTCCCCCCCCCCCAGACACCAAACAAAGTGAAGGCGTCGACACGCTTGCCAGCCACAAACCGGTCGGGCCAGTGGACGTGGCGACCAGATCGTGTGCGGCGAACCGGAGGCGGTCTGTCGCCAGTAGGTACAGAAGGTCGCACTGTCTGAGGCGGGGCACAGTGTTGAGGTGAGGAATGGTCACTGTCGTCGATGTAGGCCGGCTTGACGCGATCAATGCTGACTGTGTCGGTCTTGCCGTTGCGATCGATGACAACATCTTTGTCAGATCGACGAAGGACTTTATACGGCCCGTCATAGGGTGATTGGAGTGGTCGTCGGCCAGCGTCATGCCGAACCCAGACGAAATCGCACTTATCCAGGTCGGGTGGGATGAAGGAATTTGCCGGTGACGCCCGAGGGGGTGTTGCGCGGAGATTGCGCAGGGCACTACATAGTCGCTCCACATCACTGCAAGGTTCAAAAAACGTTAGCGTGTTTGAAGGAGAAACTAACTCACCGAGCAGTCATAGGGAGGTTCCGTAGACAAGATCAGCTGCAGTGCAACCGATGTCGGCCTTGAGAGTGGAACGGAGGGACAACAGCACCAGGGGAAGGTGATCAGACCATCGGGAAGGATCAGGCTGGGCCATAAGGGAAGTCTTGAGCTGTCGATGGAAACGTTCGACGAGACCGTTTGCTTGAGGGTGTTTCGCTGTTGTTCGGATTCGGTTGGTACCGAGAAGGAAAGTGAGTTCGCGAAACAGCGTGGACTCGAATTGGGATCCGCGGTCAGTGGAGACAGTCGCAGGAACTCCAAAATTGGACACCCAATGAGTCAAGAAAGCTTTCGCAACGGTTTCAGCACTGATGTCCGGAATGGGCGCAGCGACCGGCCACCGAGTAAAGCGATCAATACATGTCAGCATATAGGTAGAACCGTTAGATGGTGGCAGCGGACCTACCAGGTCAATATGCACATGACTGAAGCGTGTATCAGGAGTGGCGAAAGTTCCTGGCGGAGTAATAGTATGCCGATGCGTTTTGGCTCGTTGACATGGTAGACAGGAGCGGGTCCAACGCCGTACATCCCGGTTGATGTTGGGCCAGACGAATCGGCCAGTGATGAGTTTCACTGTCGCCCGGACTCCAGGGTGGGATAGATTGTGAAGAGCGTTGAACACTCGTCGTCGTAAAGTTGCTGGAACAAAAGGACGTTCGTGTCCGGTAGAAAGGTCACACGTGATGGTGCCAGTGCCAGTGGGAAGAGGGACATCTTGAAGGCGTAAAAAAGAGTCCTCGTGGCGGTATTGGGGGAGTTCGCCATCCGATCGTTGAGCCTCAGCCATGAACGTGAAGTCTATGGCGTCTGTTGTGATGGAAGCCATCTCGATTCTTGAAAGAGCATCAGCAACCACATTTTCCTTCCCATGGACATGTTGGATGTCGCAGGAAAACTGTGAGATGAAGTCAAGATGACGGATTTCACGGGGCGAGTATCGATCGGGAGAGGCCCTCAGTGCAAAAACGAGTGGCTTGTGATCTGTGAGAACAACAAATTCAAGACCCTCGAGGAAATGGCGGAAGTGCCGAATGGATAGATAGGCGGCAAGGAGTTTGCGGCCGAAAACACTGTAGCGGGTCTCCGCAGGGCTTAGCTTCTTCGAGAAGAAGGCCAGAGGCTGTAGAACACCACTAACAGTTTGCTGAAGTGACGCACCAACGGCAGTGCTGGAAGCATCTGTCATGACGGTTAGTTGGGCATTTGAGCGAGGATGGGCAAGCAATATTGCGTCCGCAAGTGCGGCCTTGACGTCATTGAAGGACCTGACGGCCTCCTCGGTCATCACTAGTGTCTTCTTGGAGTGGGTCAGCAAGCTGTTGAGAGGCTGCAGTATGGTGGCACCATGGGGAAGAAAACGGTGATAGTAGTTCACCATCCCCAAGAATCGGCGTAGTTGGCTGATGGTTGTCGGGACGGGGAACGTTGATATGGCCGAAACTTTTTCCGGGACGGGCTTTATCTCATCTGAGTTCACTTCGTGACCAAGAATGAAAAGACTGGGGACTCCAAACTCACATTTGGCGGCATTGATGATAACGCCGTAGGAGTCGAGCCGTTCGAAGAGCTGTCGAAGATGAATCTCGTGTTCAGCAGCGTCAGAACTAGCCACCAGCAAATCATCAATGTAGGCGTAGACGAAGTCGAGACCTCGCAGAACCTGATCAATGAATCGCTGAAAGGTTTGAGTGGCGTTCCTCAGACCAAAGGGCATACGAGTAAATTTGAATAACCCAAAGGGAGTGGTCACTGCAGTCTTCGGAACATCACTGGTCTCGATCGGGATTTGGTGGTAGGCACGCACAAGGTCGATCTTAGGGAATATTCGCTTACCATGTAGCGAAGGAGTGAAATCTTGGATGTGCGGGACGGGATACTGATCGGGGACAGTCACAGAGTTCAACGCCCGATAGTCACCACACGGTCGCCAGTCGCCATTCTTCTTGGGGACAAGATGGAGGGGTGATGCCCAGCAGCTGTCGGACTGTCGGATGATGCCGAGCTCAAGCATGTGATCGAACTCTGCCTTGGCGATCTTCAAACGGTCCGGAGCAAGACGACGTGGTCGGCAAGATTTGGGAGGTCCATTGGTGGAAATGTGGTGGGTGACTGTGTGTTTGATGTCCACTTCACGAAATGAGGGGTTGGTTAGGCGGGGAAACTGCCTGAGGAGTGAGTGGAAAGGACAGTCAGAGATGGGCATAATAGTGAGAGGGTTGACGCAGGGGTTCACATCGGATTGACATCGGGCATGAAGGTCGGTGATGCAGTCGACGAGTCGGCGATTCTTCAAATCGACTAGAAGATTGAAGTGAGCTAGGAAATCGGCGCCTATGAGAGCGACGGAAACGTCCGCAATAATGAAAACCCATCGGAAAATTCCACGAAGGCCCAAATCAAGTGTGATGGAGCGCTGTCCAAATGTGGGGATGCTGGAGTTGTTGGCAGCTGTTAGACAAAAAGAGCTGCGGGTTTTACGTTCGGCCGGATTTGGTGGAACCACGCTAACCTCGGCACCAGAGTCGACAAGGAATTTGGCGCCAGCGATACGGTCCCAGAGAAACAAACGACGAGTGTGAACATTGGCAGCGCTCCCGGCAGCATTCGCCTCTACTGCCGGGCGGAATCGTTTCCCGAGGCCTTGAGAGGTGGCTTAAATTAACATGGCTTCAGACATCGTCGTGCTGCTTCTCCAAATTGCTGGTGATACCAGCACATGCCACTTGAAGACTGCTGGCGGCGATTGCAGGAACGTGAGGAACTCCGCCGACGGTCTCGTGATCGCTGCGGACCTACTGTTGCAACTGCACTGAGTTGAGTTGTCAGTTGCATGACCAACTGCTCGAGTTGATCAAGGCGCTGATCATATTCCTGAGAGATCGGGCTGGCGGTTTGACTTATTGAATGAGTCTCAGCGACACTCAGTGCCATGACCTTGTCGGCAAGCTCTGCCAATTCTTCTATGCTTCCTTGAGAAACAGCCAAAACTGTCTGGACTTCGAGTGGGAGACGCTGAAGGAAAAGTTGGCGAAGGATGGAGGTCTCAAACTTGCGTTCGCCAACAAGCTGCTGCATTCTTCTCAGTAGTTGAGAAGGTTTCCGGTCCCCGAGCTCTTCGCCAATGAGGAGTTGTCGTAGTCGGCGCTCCTCTGTCATGGCTACGCGCTTTACTAGGGCCTCTTTCAACTTGTCGTAAGGCTGTTCCAAAGGGCGGTGGATGAGGAGGTCGCAGAGTTCCTCTGCATACTCGTCAGGTAGAGAGCGCTGCAAGTGGTTGAACATGGTCTCTTGACGGGTAATTTTGCATGCTTCGAATTCAGTTTCGCAACGTGCAATCCAAAGCTCCACATTTTGCGGCCAAAAGGTTGGAGGTTTAACGGAGACGTGCGATGTAGAGGGAACGGGCATTGACGTCTCGTCGCCAGACATGATGGTGGAAATGAACGGAGGACAGATAGACGTTCAGTACTCACGTGTTCGGAAATTTGGGGTCACCAATTTGTGGCGGTCAAGGATGTGAGATCAACTTAAACCACGCACAATAAGTTAGTTTCGTCTACTGTCAGAAGTCAGGGAGCTGTGAGGACTAGTTTATTCTGTACACAGGGCAGGTTGTCGTAAGTTGGCGGTTTGCTTGCAACAGAGAAAAGCGTCCGTTCACGGAGAGCGTCAGTCGCGGTGTGTGTGTTGTTTACGCGGGTGTGCGTCTGGGTCAGCAGGAGGGGTGACTGGCTGAGTGTTGGTTGTGTGATTGGACAAATTAGGGGAGGAATAGGGACGCATGCACACAATGCCTCACGGGTATCAAGCCAGGGCGTTAGACGCGCGTGAGGTGATGAAAGTTTGTGAGGTCAGCCGACAGTCACTGAAGTTGGACCGGGGGTGTCTGAGTGTTAGCCGGCGGGGGTGGCTGTGTCGCGGCCATCGACCGAGAGAAAAGGGGGACTGGAGCAGCTGCTACACACTCTCCCCGCCTTTCTCTTTCTTGGCATAAGTGCTCAGTCCTGGTAGTTGGCGACGACGGCCAACATCAACTAAGTATTGAAGGTCACGCAATAAAAGTGCCCCGGGTTATTAAGAATCTGGGCGTATCACACTCCAAGAGTTTCAATCTTTCGGAGCACTGTGCCTAGATAGTCTCCAAAGTACGTAGAACGACCGGGTTTATCCTCCGAAACTTCAAAACTAGGGACGTCAGAATGCGCCTTTATAACATGAACGTTAGACCTGGCCTGGAATACCCTTCGTTTTCATTTAGCCTCATGTGTGCTACTGAGCGGAAGAAAATAGAATCCGTTCAACACTTTTTTACAAAGAGAATTTTAACCCCGGAGCACCGACATTTGTCTTACCAAGAACGCTGCCGGCTTACGGGCCTTGATCCTTTATGGTTCCGTAGATTACAAAAGGGACTATTTCTGCTATTTAAACTCTTATATAATCACACATTTAACCCACTCACCTCTTTAAGACATCATATCCACCCCCGACGTAACAGTCACCATGAGGGCTTCTTATTTCTTCCTCTGCCACGTACTGTTAAATATCGTCGGTTCTATTCTGTAAATGCAATCGCTATTTGGAATAAACTACTCGCGAGTGTGAAAACTCTGCAAAATTATCCTTTATTTAAGAGAACTATTACTCGATTTTTGCATTCAGAAAAGCTTCCACAAATTTTGGATGCTGAGTCCACCGAACGACTATCCCGTAGCGATGGCGTTTGTGGTCTCTGAACACTATGGCCGGTCTCACCAGGGACAATTTCTTTGGCCAACAGCGACAGCTGTTCCTCAACGCCTCTACTTTTACTTGTCCCAACTTCATGAAGGAAATTGGCGACTGATAATATCCGATACCGTGCAACCCCTCCTCCCCCCTCTTGACGGTCGAAAGTCTGCAACCAGCAGTCTTTTGCTGAACCCTCCAAACCATAAAAACCACCAACAACTTTATTTTTATTCCTTTACCACAGGAGTTTTTTTCACTGATGTTCGAATTTGTGTTCCCTTGAAAATGCCTGTAAGCTGTCATTTAATAATTTATTATTATTATAAATAAATGGGCGTTTGAATTCTGAAGCCGGCACATAGATTCAATTCAATTCAATTCAATTATTTTATTAAAGACCCGTCGGGGTCCCATCAAAGCAAGTAAAAATAAATTTACATGCAAATTTTAGACGATGTAGGCAAAATCTGCACAAAGTGCAATGCATAGTTTTTGAGATTAGAAGTCCGTTAAGCAAAATGAAAATGAAAAAAAAAGATGTAGGCAAGTAGCTGCCACTAACTGTCGGCCCGATATTGTTAGATTGCCAAACATTAATATGCAACTTTCTTTTCCTTGCGCAGCCTTCGCGTTCATGAGGACGGTGTCCTAAGCCTCAGCGATTTCTCTGTTTTGTCTCCGGTGACGGTGGCCCCCTCCGCAGCATCCACCCAGTTAAGGCTTTCAGAACTTGCATCCACGATTGACCGGTGTGCATAGGACTCTAGAGGAACACTAGACGACTCTAAATGGATACGAGTCTTAGATTTATGTGGATTTCTGAGGCTTCGTAAGCTTTAGAACGCTATTAACGCCTCTTTATATTGCCGATCGTATACGAGGAAGCAGGAGAGCTAATGTGAACAGGAAGCAACACTATCCGCAGGTTCGTCTGACTACCATTAACAACATGTATCGGTCTATAATAATATTATTAATAAAAAGTGTAATAATTGCATTTGATGCCAGTTAACAGGCGTCAACAAAAAGCTACAATAAGGATCGAGCTAGCAGAGAAAACATAACTCTTAAGGAAGTATATGCAGGGGTTAATTTTATTCGGTAGTTTGGGTAGCTCAGGAGAAGAGACTGTTGCTCGTGAAACGACGTCAATCCAGAGGGGGAATGGCAAACAATGCATCATGTCTTCTCAGTTTCCATTTCTTTTCCAAGAATTGGGACTGCATCAAGGTTCTGCCTATATCCCTCATATAAACTGAATTATACTGCGTCACTGCACAGCAAATAAATCAGAGCCATCAGGGAACCGAAGAAACAGTGCTTCGCGCCTCTGTCTATCAACCTAACTGAAGACTGGAAACAGTTACTGGCGAAAGCGTGTATAAGGAAATTCTATAGGGCTATTCAGGAAAAGGTGAGCCTGGAAGAAAAGGGTAGTGGGTACAAAAATACATTATAGTACAAGTGTGGTAATGGCGGAAGTCTCCCTTGCAATTTTACAGGACTAAAATTCGAGCGGAGACGTAAAAGTGTAGAATAAATTCATTGCATAACAAGCCGTTGCAATAGGATATGGCAATAGACACAAGAAAATAGAAAATAAGCAATCCTAGTACCTTTTACAGAGCTGATATTGGGGCGGGAAAGGTCAAATGGAGCTTGGGACCTCTTTTGGTCAATTACCAATTCACTGGGAGTTCATTTTCGTCTTTGCATGCATACTTTTGTATGTTATTCTGCGTGCCGTCTATAGAAGGAGAATTCAAAGGCAGCGGCATATAAATGAACCTGTTCTCCTTATTACAGCACACCCGGATGATGAGTGCATGTTTTTTGCCCCTTTCTTGTTGTCGATGAAAGCTCTGAAGGTTCAAGTGGACCTGCTATGCCTTTCTCGCGGCAACTACTATGGTTCTGGAGAACAGCGGCTGGGAGAATTGCAAAACTCAGCTCGAGTTCTGGGGATAAACAATGTAAAAGTGGTTAACAACCCACTACTTCCGGATGATCCTTCGGCTAGTTGGCCTCTGTTTGAAATCAACAAGTATATTTGCTCCACTTCTGACGATTGGGGTTCCAAATTGCTGGTTACTTTTGATTCGTATGGCGTGAGTGGCCATCGAAATCACAGACACATTCACGAGGCTGTGCGTGAACTATGCGCTTCGGAAAAACGTTTTAAAGCTCTCATTCTACGCAGTCACAGTGTGCCTATAAAGTACTGTCTTCCTCTCTCTCTGTTTCTTGCCTGTTTTACTTCACCTGGCCTTACGTTCTATTCCCCCTTTTGGTCGATCTTCTCGGCACACAAGGCAATGTTACAACATCGTAGTCAACTCGTGTGGTTTCGGTGCCTGTACATATTATTTTCATCTTACATGTACGGAAATACCTTTACAATGTTGCGTTGAGATTAGTCCTTTTTCATCATTACTTGCCGCCCCTTTCAGCCTAAGGAACTCGAAGTATACCTCGAATGTGTAAATATTATTTCTATCAATTTTGATGTACCAGGTTCTCTTCCGCAAAGTTACGGTGGTTAGTTACGGATGTGAAAGTCCGTGGATTCTAAATGCATTGTTTTATGCCAGATAGTATATCTTGCTTTGGAGTTCATTATTATCATAACGAAAACATGATTCTTCCAATAATTAACGGTGCATTCGTTATGACTGGTTCGTCCGCGGGGTCGGCTGACCAGGCAGTTCTTGTCTCCCTCATTAACGCAAAGAATGCGCACCCTGTCAAATTCTTAAGGCCGACTCTAGATGCCAACGGAAGTCAGAGTACTAGAAACGATCTAGTGGACAGGATTTCAGATGACCACACAACTGTTAATTTGCGCCCGGCTTCTAGCATAGCATCTCGGGGAGTCGGGTTGCTACCGAAATAGCAATGACTATATAACCCCCTTTAACTTTAGCAGTCTGGTAGGCGGAAGTTTAGAAACGCTGACTGTACTCCACATTCCTAGGTGAAAGTTGTTGACGTTTTTATGTACTATACTATATATCACCATATATCTCCACGGTGTCTATCTTTAAAGACGGGCCCAGACGAGGTTGGTGCTAGCAGGGTTTGCTAGAAATAAGTAAAACAAGCACTTTCCAAAGGAATCTTTTGGGCGAAAACGAGGCATATGTCTTCCTATTTCCACAATAACCGTAAAATGTTTACGTGCGGAATTCCTAGTGTTTTTATGGTCGTTAGGCATAGAAGTCCTTGCCTTATACATCATTGTTTAATCGCTCATAAATACCCCTTTTGCACAACTATTTTAAAAGCAAAACTACAGTATCCATACTGAGACAATATCTCCGAAACATCTACTCATTCACAGCGGAGAGGCGAAAAAGTGCTTTGGTTATAGTTCGTCAACGAGTTACCGGCTGTTGCTGAGCTCATCTTGCTTATCTTTCGTACTTAGCTGTTGGTTAGTAAGGCCGTTCTACTTTGATACTTTAGTAAACTTTGCTAAACATTGCTAGAAATCCTTTGCAGAAAGCTATAGCAAGAGTTGGCGTCAGATTAGATTTTCGTGTAGAATACATTACCGACAAGTACAAGGGGAGCTGGAGTAGCCATTTCTGGCTTATTAGCTGTCATCAGCCAGCCTTACCCAGCCCCAAGTTTTGCAAATCCTGAGACTCGGACCCAGTAATGTCATTCTGCCTGTAATAACAACCGCAGGGCGACTGTTGGCGGCCCCAAGACACAAGAGGACGACGGTATCCCACAACACGATCAGTGAGGGCTTCTTTACAAATTTTTTGTGTGCCGTACTAACTCCTGTACTACAATCACAAGTTGTTCATGTTGGATGCCTGTTGCTCTAAAAGGTGGCATCTCATAAACTTCATTTCGGCCTTAGAATCTGAATTGTGTAAGTTTTACTATACTAACAGGTACTCAATAACCTTCAGTGATCACGAATAGAGAAAAGCCACAACGACATCTACCTTAGCAAGAGTTACACTTATGGGGTTTTCGCCTGCGACAAGTTTTCTATTCCACAGAAGGAGGTTATCTGTTTCCTTGATTTCGTTTAAGCTAGTCCGCAGAAGAGTTCTCTGGAATGTCATGGAGAGCGATAATACGCCCGCTTGCATCATGAACTTGGTCAAGGCATACTTGAACCCGTGCGACACCGACCTACCGTGTACATTGAAGAATGTAGGTACTTTGCTGCGAATTTTTGTGTCTCATAAGGCCGTATCATATGTCCCTTTTAGCTATACAATCAGATCGGTTCTCAACGATATTTCACGACCGCCAGAGTATCAGGTTAAAAAGACCCTTTCATCGTGGACCTTCACTAGTTCCGACGAGAGCGCCCTGCGCGGAGACTACGTAAAAAACAACTTGTCCTTCCCGCAATTTTGGTTTTGAGCTGAGTGTTGGGAAGACCATAGTACTGCCCGACGGCTGCCTACCACATTAATTTGCCTCCTCTCCGAATAGCGAAAAACTTGACACCGCCGACTGATTTCTATTAGTTTCCTCGCATGGCCAAATTGCTGGTGTTAGTCGGCAACAATCCGCCGCACACAACTCGCGCGAAACACATACTGTTGCCTCAGGAAGTGTGTTCAGCCTTGCCGTTAGGTCCAGCTGAGAGGAAAGACCAGAGTATATCAAGTTAGTCAGAACCGTTCTGCTCTCCGCCTGCAAGTCGTGGCTTCTACTTGCTGCCCAACTGGAGAAAACTGATGTGTTTTACGGCTGGTGAGTCCCGGGGAGGGGGGGGGGAGCACTGTGACTTCGACTCACAGACCGTCTCAAAAGTGGAGCTTGCCTTACGATTGGGGACTCCATCCTCCGGTGTTGTGACAAAGACCTGTCGTCTCATATGGTTCATTCGTGTATTCCATCGACCGGAAGGAGAGCCATTTCATGATGTCATAGTTGGTTCCACCGCTGTAAAAGATGGACAAAGTGAGTCATAGTTAATAGAATGCATTAGGAGAGAGTGCTGAACCTGTCAATCTCCTATGTTCGGGAGCTGAACTCGGTTACTGAAGACCTAGTCTTGATTTGTACAGCTTGGGTCGCACTGACCCGGGCCGGTTAAACCAACATTAATGGTGGCCGACGCATGTAGTACAAATAAGTCATGATTATCTTGACTTTCCTGTGTCTCTGCGCACTTCCTTTCCATTTTCCGTCTTGTCACCATCATAGCTGTGCTAACTTGTGCTAGGACCTGGGAATCTGATACAGTGGATTTTGTCGGTGACTTTTTACTTCCACCCGCGGGAGTTGTTTGCAATTTTTGGTGCAGTTCAGCCAACCGATTCTAGTCTACTCGCTGCAGACATCGGCTGTGAAGTACCAAGTTTTTATATGGGCGCAAAAGCCATATTCCAGAAAGCTTAAAACGAGGAGATGCGGCACGAGGTAGGTTGTGTCCTCATCGAAAGTTATGCTGCACGATTTCACAACACAAGAATAACTTGTCTCCCCGGTTCCACTAGCTGGTTCTTCTATGCCACCAGCAAGACGGCGTTGTGAGTTTGCGACTGGCGTGTAACATGCTGTGTCGGGATTTTAAACCTGAGTGAATTTGAGATAAACTGCAGTAACTTAGGGGCGTTTGTTTCCTGGCGCGCATTGTGGCCCCTGTGTGCAGACAGGGTGCGTACACGCGTGCCCAGTCTGTAACTTTGGATTGATCTGGTTATGGTAGGTCGACGAAGGTTACCTGAATGCGTGACTTACGTACTGAAATGCTTCTATCATGGTAGCAATCAGCCTTTATTTACTAGGGCAACGAACACTAGTTTGACCATGGCGAAGGCGGAGGCATTGCGATTAACTAAAAGCCAATATATCTGTGACATTTAGTTGCATTGATCTTCCCACAGTCATCTACAGCCGTATATATGGTGTCAGAGGGCGTCAACCGTAAATGAAGTTGGCTTATTTTTGCAGCCGCTGAGTGCTGATTATTGCATCTCCGTTAAGTTTTTGAACTTTGGTCGTTTTTCTTTTACCATCACATTAACGATACCACCGGAAACAAAAAGCTTATTTGCACTAGTCGGGTACTCTGCTGCTCCGCTAGTTCTTAGTTCAAAAACCATGGCTATGCTGTGTAATTAATAGCTTATGTTCTGATATTTTTCATGAGGTATACGTTTGGTTTAATGAATGACTCTGCGTACTCCAATTTTCAGTCCATTTCGCTATCATAGTCGCTTGTGTACCAGCAGAGAATATCCCAAGATGAGAAAACAGTCGCCGAGATGGCATATTGTTAGTCGGACTTTTCAAATAGCAGTTTTGGCTTACATAAACCACAAGGCTCCCGATCTTACTCTACTGAATACCTTATTTTGCTGGCGTTTATTACTCAAGAAAACCTACTTTGACCTTAAAAGTGGGATATCAGTTTCTTTTACAACTTGTTCCATCACGGCAAAACCTATTTTTCGGAGAACAGTCATAACGATATCTCGTGTCACAGGAAGCTGACGTTCGCTGATCTGTCCTGATTGCGGTAGTGCGAGGGGTCGAGAATTCAGATGCGCCAGCTCCTGGTGTTTGAGTGTTACTTATGATAACAAAAGTGCCTAAAATGGTCGTTCAGATGTCTCTTTCCTTTGTCTTTACTACATACTGATTATCGCTAGCGACAATGCGTCCGCCTATGTTGACAATAGACACGAGCCTCCAAGACAACGCAAAACTGCCCGTTTCCGCCGTTCACTCACAGTGGAGCAGTGGACACTACTGCTATGTATCGATGACAAAGCGTGAGTGTGGCAGCTCGCGCTGCACCCAGCTTCGCATATTGGGTGCGCCCACCCTGTGTCTTGGGGTTTCATTGGCCTCTGACGGCATATAAGGCAGAAATGCGTGTGCTAGTGTTGTTTCTGCCGGTAGTACTTTTCGTCTAAGTCTATAATATTTTTCGTGGTTCCGACCTTTAAGCATTTCGAGCAAATGGTATTTATCAGTGTTCGCAAGTTGCTTATACACGTAAAGTCGGGAGACCTGTCGTATCGTCCGTCAGTGAACGCATCTCGCTGGGTTCCCACATAAACCTTGAAGTACGTTGTGCATTTTTGGGGTTTCAAATGGGAATGGGTAAAGCAAGAACTGCCGCAATTTGAATGCACTCCACGTCTCGTCCAGAATCTTTGTAGATGTCATCTCTCGGATGACAGTGATGCTAAGAAAGTACGAACCCCTAAGTAACGGACAGGTTTTAGGCCAAATTATTGATTTGACTGCTACATTTCAGGCTGTCACGGGTTCTGGAAAATTGCCACACACGTAGAAGATACCTAACCGTTGTGCTGTTTTATTTTAAAGTTTTCTGTGAACCATTCGTCAGGGCTGCCGCATCGGAGTGTTTCCATCGACATGACTTAGAATAGCACTTTGACCACCATTATGCCATACCAGTGTTTCGAACCAGCTCTCAGAAGTAGGTAACACTGATGGTACTGGACAAGACCGGTCTCTTCCACAATTTTTGGTATTTATAATATAGTGGACATGTTTAGCGCAAATTATCGCATGATTGGGGAATTTTAATTTAAGACTACAACCTTGCGATTTATCAGCGGCGGTAGTCTTCCAAGAGCTTGTGATGGAAGCACCTGAAATGGCTGACATGTGCTTGTCACCTGAAACATGCGAGAGAGGCTTGTGGCGGCTTTTACTTGACTAGAACCGCCCCACCAAATACGTCATTCAATGGCACTTGTGTGGGTAAACCCATCTTTGGCATCGACCGTCAATCTGTAAATTGGAAGATTTATAAATATAAGTCCATTGATTGCTGTTTTAGAGGTCAGACGTGCAGTCAAAAATCGATTGCCTATGACTTTGAGTGAGTAGGTAATATCCAAATAGGAAACGACTGTGCTCACTCCAGTGCCGTCAAAGGATAGTTTTACGCACCGAAAACTAATAGCGACTGCTTTGTTGTATCTGTTTCTGCACATCGATTTGTCGCTATCCCCTTGCTATTCGTTTTAGAAACTTCTCCCTTTTTGGCAGTCAATCTTCACATAACACTCCATCTTGATTGCGTTTGAATGTGTAATTTAGCCAATAATAGAACCTTTCTCGCCTCTTGTCTTTCTCCTTCACGAACGTCGGGAACATCGAGAGATTTAAAACGACTCGAGATTTTAGCGTGGGGTCTGGCTTTTGGTCATTGTCCCTCGCCAGGGTAGTGGCCTCGAACGTCGACTCGCGCTTGCACTCGAACATGCCAACACAGCAAACCCCTCTGCGGCACCTTGTAGGCTTTCGCTGTGTATGCGCTTCGATCAGTTTCTTACCACCCGCGACTATGACGAATAGTTTCATCGTGATGTATCCCTTTCTCTCCTGAACGTCTAACAAGGTGCACCCGAGATGCACTTCTTTCGCTTTTTGTCTAGTTCTCATGTGGTAACACTGAAGAGAAAATAGCCAAATTCTACAGGCATATTCAGACTCTACCACCACAGGTCCTGACCCAAATGCAATCAATGGCTCAGATCTCTCCTGCCGATGTACTTTAAACTGAGATGGAGGCTGCACGTTTCCGACCCCACACCGTTTCAGGTAGCCGGCAATGCAGCGAACTAATTCGGGAAGAGGTTCTTGAATACTGCAAGCCAATGGCAATGGTAAAGACACCTCTGGTGAGCCACAAATTAGGGATAAGTTCTTTAAAGAGAGGCACTTAGAAAATTTATTAATAATTTTGCTTGGCATTGTCGGATTATACCTCTGCACACGTGAAGATCTGTGAAAGAGAGAGAGAGTGGTGGAAGGGCAGATGTTTTAACCATCGAACTCTTCACTCCGTTAGTAACTGTGAACGACCAAATAACGTTGCAGATTGTAGCTGTGTTTGAGGAAATGGTTCTTCTATAACTTAAGCTCGTAGATGCACTCTTTTGTCCTCGAACATTCGACACTCGTTTATACCATACGAACTTTGGTACCGAGGCTTGCTAGCATTCTGTTGCCGAAGCTTCATGTCCACGTGGGAAACACGTAAATCAGGAAGTAGTGGCACCTACTTTCTCTAACTCCTCTGACCCTGGTAACACCTGCGACAGTTTGACTCACAGGTGTTTCCTTATGCACAAGGACGTCCAGCTCAGCATGGTCCTTCGAACTCCATCTAACCACCACTGCTTCAACCCTGGTCTTAATCTCCGCTCTGGCAAATGTTTTCTCATCCCTTCACTTGTCTCTCATTTTCTCACACTTAAATAGGCTTTCGTCACTCTCGTGGATTTTTGGATTGTTGATGTCCCTTATTTAATCATGGACTCTGACTTCTTAAATTTTATCTTTTTGTGGACTGTCGACATGCTTTATTACTCGACCTGATAAGCGACCTGTCAGTCCGCGATGTGGGCCCCTATAAAACCTCATGCAACTTATCTTTTCTGGATACACATGTAACTTGTCCTTTTCGGAGCTTCTTCTCCAATACCCCAATGTTAGTAACCCTGATTCTGCAGTTGCGAAGTTAGGCATCACACCCGCACCTTGGGCGCTCATTTGTCATCTCATCCCAAACGAATTGTTCCAGCCCGCCTGTGGGCCATGAAGACATGTCTTCAGCACACAGAGTACCGCATGCTCAGCATGGTGACTGTTTCAGACTTCATGACTTCTCCAGAGTTTTTGTCGGCAAAGTGGTTTTGCTCTGATGGGTGCCTTTCAGTAAAACGTCGATCGCCACCGATGATATTGCCAGAAATGTTGTCACTATCCCACTTGACTTCTTTTAATTCATCCGAATGCTCTTGGGCATTCACAACGCCATCTAGAAGTTCCGGAGTTCTGTTGACCATGTTTCGACTAGGTAGTAATATAAGCACCTGCCGGATCCTTGGCGGTGGCAGGGAGGATGTGTCCAGCGTTCACCAGCCCGAGGAAACCGTTCTGGAGATGCCGCCGAACTAGCCAACAGATTAGTGTGTGCTGATCCCCCACTTCACCTCAGTGTTATTAAGCGCAGTCCTCCCACTATCACCAAATTTTGCACCACGCATTGCGTCTCTCGAGCATACTTTTCTGACTGTTTAATTACTCTTGTTTCTTGAGACCAGCGTCGTTTCCGCGCCGGCCTGCGGCCTGGGGGTACTATGGTGGCCACTTGCACAACGCTTCCTAATCGTTCCCTTTGTTATGCATTTTAGAACTTTGTCCTCGCTCCATCTCGTTTTGAAAGAGGTTAGTTAAACCCAACAACGCATTTCGTTTTGACTGCACCAAACATGTGCAATTAGTGAATAACAGATTCCTCCTCCCATCTTGTCTTTCCTCTAAACGGGCTTCGGTGAGACCAAGAGATGGAATACTCGGAGCCGGGCTGTCGACTATTTGTACTTTTTTTTATCGCCAATTACATTAACATGAGAACTTTGAGGTATTCTGGCTTCATACCTTTGAAAAGATTCATTATGGTGTTTAAGCCAAGACCAAGTGAAAGTTTTCGACAACCATGCACATAAGTAAGCCACATTTAGCTTCGTACTTAGGATGATCAACTCTTTGGCGCAGTCTAACACGTGAGTGCTATCCAATACGTCGGCCAGCAAAACTGCTGAGCGTGGTTTATAACGGTCATAGGGATTTGCAATGCCAAACGTTCTGCCTTGTCTACTGTTTCTCGTTTATTCAGAAGTCGTCTAGGACTTTGTGCCAAAGCGCCTTAACTAAGGACATCTGGTTCAAAAGCTTCGAAGGCTGTGCTTGCCGCGGACGTTTTTGAGACAGATCGGGATTATCCCCCCAGCGATGCCTATAAACAGGCACTTTAAGTAGTCCTGATTTTCTATTCGGTGATAATGCCCTTTGCTAGTTGTATTTTACAGGTGGGATGTAAAAACTACTGAATTACGTTAGGTAAGCAGTTGTACTTGGCTGTCCATTTAGTACCGATTGAGATATGTGAACATCACGCTTGTTCTTTATGGAATAGAGTAAATAAATTATGGAAACTCACGGCTCGATTAGCTTGATCTCACACTGTAATTCTTGTCCTTCTCCTGACTTTTTAATAAAATTCTACTAGGTAGCACCTAATTTCTGATTTTGGATGGCTGTGGCATGTTCAAAATAAGTTATACCGGACGCTTTTATACCATATTCAGACGATTTGTTTTAAATGAACTGTCTCAGTTATATAATCTAAGAGACCTGCTAGTTCCTGCCCTCGCTGCCCAAAATCGGGCGTGTGACTTACCTTCCGCACAAACGTCGGCGATATTTCTGGAGACCTTATATAATGCATTCCCTAGTTAATCCCGTTTGGCTACCTTCATCTACCATCGAACTAATGTGCAAGAAGGTTTGTTACAGTTCTGGCTGCGAATTTCCTCTAGGTAAGAGAAGTCGACGTCTAAGTTCGTCAGAGCGACTTTCGTAATACCATTTTGGTGCAGCTCGCATGCGTGATAATTCTTAACGTGGCGAATTACTCCGCTTACACTGCCTTTGTTTGGAGCCAATTCCTAAGAAGACAAAGTTTATTGACGCTTGCAGACGTTTATTATAGATTTAGTGGATTAAACAAATGCCAGAAGCGAGTATGTTCTCAGTCTCCCGTCTTCCGCTCGAGTGTCGCTACCAAGTCCTCGAGTGAGAGAAGATACTCTTTAACCTATAGTGTAGGCAAACAGGGTCACATGCACACCACAAATAAACTCGATCTACCACTAAGAATATCAGTTTACTTTTCAGTGTGGGGAATTATATGTCTGCTTCGAGCTAACCACTCGTTGACGTAAACTAACTGAAGTTGCTGAACTATGTCATGGGTTTCTGACCTTCGTTTTTTGATGGAAGTTTGTATGAAAACTGGATTAATTCCCTATTTACTGAGGGATTCTTGCATAGATTTCGTAGCAAAGCATTAAATTGACAAATACGCGATGCTTGACCTGGCAACAATCTCACGTGTAATTTAATTCCTTTCGGCCGAGCCTCGCTTATTTTGCTCATCATCGGTTTTAGAACGTATGTTGGCCGCGTCGGTATAAGATATCTATAACTTCGAGGTGCACAAAAACTCGAAATGAATTTAGTTGAAATTTGTTGAGACTTTGGGTCAACTCACTCGTTTCAGGTTGTTTTGTGGGTTGTCGTCAATGACAACTTGACCATCTGTCTGAATGCTTGCTAAAATATTGTGCAGATTCCTCGCAGATCTTATATGGAATTATTTTGTGATTTTTTTAAACTTACACCTTCAAGACACTTAAAATTTTGTTGTTTTTTGCTAGAACCTCTTGGGTGGCATTCCATTGTCCTTCACGTTTTAGTATTTCGGATTGAGTCGCGCTATAGCTGCGCTGGAGCGAAACAACACAATTGGTGCTCTCTAAGACGTCTTCCGTTTTTTCCTACATGCAAATAATTGTGGTCAACGGCATATATTACGCATTTTTGCATAAAAAGCGCTCGTCTAAGGTCTTCAATTATTTCCTGGCTTTCCAATTCCTTTTCTTTGAGTTCCTGCAAATGTTAATTTTTTTAATCACTTACAACTTTCAACGCCTTAAGAGCTTCTACCCTGTTAATAAGGTCGCCGATCTCACCGTATCCTTCAGATGCTGCCAAAACTGATGAAAGATATGCGAAAAAGATGTTGTAATATTTCAGACGTTTCTCAAGTGTCTTCCGCTTGTCTATTCTGCGAGCAAGTGCTAGTCTCGTCCTATTTAAGTTACGTGGGAAGTCAGGAAAACCTTTGGATCTCTTCAGAGAGGATCTTGCATTTTGCTTCCTCAGCCTGAACTTTTTTCGTCGCTCTTTCTCTCTTTTGGTCGTTGTCCCTGAGAAACCCATCGAACTTTATTAAGGACATCTCAAGTTCCTTCTCCTTTTCAGCCAATTCCTCGAATCCCTTCTGAAGACCTTCGAGTTTGAGACTGTGTTCCTGAAACGCGTTGGGATAAATTCTACTCATACATCCTTTTCATTTGACAGCATCTTGGAAAGTTCATGGTTTTCTCGTCTCTTTAAAAAAAGTTTTGACGCAGAGCTTAAGTATTCGGGCTCATTAACTCGAGGATTTCTTAGTCTAGTGAGCAAATAATAACGGTTTCGAAATTCGGGAGGCCTCTTACGATATTTTCTTTCTTTGGGGCGCATTCATATCTGCGTCACGCCGAGCTCCAGTGTACCCTTCCTTTTGGTGCGGTATAACAAGAGGGATGCCAAACGGGTCCTTAATTGACAGGAGTTCTGAGCCACTGGTCAGAGCGATATCCAGTGACTTTTTTGACGGCGTATGAGAAATCCTGAATAATAAAAGCCCTCTGAAAGATCCTGCTCTAGTGTCCAAAATCGGATGCTGGAGACAGATCGCGATTTCTGAAGACGGAGTGAACTGGGACTTTGTTGAAGTGTCTAACTAATCTGCATCAATTTGTACCTGAATGTCCGAGGGAATTCGAATCTTAACTTGTCATAAGAACTTGCTACTGTATAGTTACGCGTAGTGGTGCAGTGTCCAGAGAAAACCTTCGCAGAAACGAAGGTTCAAATATGACTTTAAATAATCTCTTTATGAAAGGCGTATTTTAGAAGGAATAAAAGGCCCAATACTCTTTTGGAACTAGCCACGGCACTCACAGTCATCTGGATGAATAATGAGTTTTACACTTACACAACTCGTGGAATAAGGGAGTCTTCCGTCAGTCTAGACGCGTACTCACAAGTTTGACCTAGGTTAAATTGGCAACGTAGGCGACCTCATTCAAATTCACAGACGTTTTCACGTGTGAGTAAAGGGCTACTTTCATGGAATAAATATAATATCCATGGAAAATTGCGTCTGGGCTATGCATGGGGAAAGGGACGTTAATCGAACACGGTTGGTCTACCTTGATGACAAACCCTGATGGAATAGAATAGGTTTTTTATGGCATTTATTGGGCGCTGTCAGCCTCCTTAGAAAATAGTTCAATTCAATGTCTTTGAGTGACATCGATTTACTCCCTCCAAAGTCATATTTGGCACATACAAGCCAGAAATATCGGCAACAACGTATGGGAAGTACACGGTGAAGTGGGCACATACATGTTTTCACATATACATTAAAGCTTTTGAGAACTAAGTAGTCACATAATTGATATTTTTGAGGGTGCTTTTAAGGCGATAATCAAATTCCGCTAGATAATTAGACATACAGATCACCGGGTGGGCTATTTCATGGCTCCACAATACGATTTGCTAAGAAATAGTTTTACCCATTCGGTCTTCCTTAGGGTGCTCAGTTTGCAGAGCTGGCTTGGTGGTGAATACAGTAGCGGTCTAGACGAAACCCCCAGAAATGGACACAGTCTACAATCTACGCAAGAAAGAAGGCCTGTGATAAGTCTCTATGCCTTTGCCCATCAGTGGAACGATTGACACGTAAAATACTTAGACCGGTTACATGTGACGGTGAGTAATTTGGCTGCTGTCCCATAAATCCTTTCAAGTGTGATGAAATCCTACCGCGTTTAGGGTTTCTAGGTTGGGATCACGTATTAAGGATACGGCCTTACAAAGATTCCGAAGGCTTTGGAGAAGCAGTCTTCGTCGACAACTACAAGTTTCTATATTTGGATATCTGGAAGGGCACATTCATCACAAAAAATCTTCACGAGGGATCTCTGAACAAATCAGTAAACTTATACGGTTGTTAATTTATGTCTACAGTAGTTGCATCCACTTATTTGTGACGTCAGACATTATGATGAAACGCTGAGACATAAAAAGAGAGATGAGCAGACGGTGAAAAATCCTTTGGACAAAGATTGAATGTAATTTGTGACGTTTAAGGGGAAAAATCTGTTACTCATAGGAGGGAAAATATGCATGGGATTGAGCCGTCCTGCTGATGAAGGCGTATGACGGGTCAGAACGCTCTATGTCAAGGGAGAAATCATAAAACCACAGGACCACTTCCATTAACATACCAATGATCCACACACGCAGCAGAGACCTGTTTCGATTGGGGGAAAGTGAGAGGGTGCGCTTGTTCGGGCTAAACGACAGGAGCCAATAACGGGGTCACTCTTTAAACCGACAGAGGCAGCAGAACTGGCGATGACTTTCCAGATGTCGATATCGCTCGCAATCATGACATGCGCAGAGTCCATTTCCTTTACAAAATCACTCATAAACAAGAGTAAAAGGGTCGAAGACATCACTGAAACTTGTGAGACTTTACTTGGTATGACTGTACGGCCTGATTGCTATTGCTCCACAGAGACGAAGTGAAAACAACTGGCGATGAAATTTTCGACGCATTTAGGAAATTTGACAGTGATCAGGAGTAGTAGGCAAGGGGCAGTATTGACAGTCTTCCTAAAATTAACACAACTGCTTTCACTACAAGTTTTTGTGGAATACACTCGTCCAGCTCTGAACCGTGTATGACAAATTCGATACACATTGTTTTCCCTTACGGAATCCTATTGCGCACTGGACTAAATATTGCGGTCTTCAAAATAACTATTTAATTCTTTTTTGTGGTGTACGCCATGACACTTCTACTGTCAGAGGTAAGACAGACAGGTCTGTATTTGGTTGCAAACGAATGACTATCATTTCTGTGGACAGGCGTAGCGTGTGCTGTTTCACAATGCCTGGGAACAGTCCCCGTATCAAACAATTTCTGGCATAAAAGGAGTAATGGCCTAACCAGCTGTCAAGCAAGTTCAAAGTGCAGTTTTGCTGGAATCACGTCCAGACCAGAAGGATTGTTTTCGTCCGCGTTTTTAAGTGCTTTAAAAATTTCTTTTACCCGAGATGAATTTTAATTAACCTCTCGGGAATAATGATCACAACACGCCCCTGTGGGATCATTCAGCATAAGAAGCCAATCCTACACAGGCAGATTGAATTGCCTTAATTTATTACCTCTGTGTTGTCGGCAGCATAGAGGTGATCTTGTCCCCGTCTATAAGATAGTACATGGCCTTGATCATGGACTTAGCTTTGCGGACATGTTTCAATGCACTTTTTACGCCATATTCGTGGTCAATCGCCGAAGCTACGGACAAAAACGTCCAGGCCGAGTCTTCGTCCTCAATTTTTCACACAAACGTAGTGAAGAAATTGAACGATCTCCCTCAGTCAGTCGTGGAGGCGACGTCCCTGCAACTCTTCAAGAAACGCCTGGATGCTCATTTGTGTCCCCTGTTTTCCCTGGACAGTCTAAACCTGAGCTAAATACTCGGGACCCCCGGAAATTGTTTTCTCTCATGCGATGCTACTCAAATGAAGCAAGTACTGTTTTGATAGCGAATATTTTTATTGCTCGTGTACAGTTATTTCTAACGAGCTGACATAAAATCGGTAGGATTTCAAAGGTCTTGCTTATTATCCTAACCAAATAAACTGAAAAAATATTGTCATCGCTGGCTGAGAACCCAGGTCTAACGAAATACATGGAAGGCGAATATCAGCAAAATGAGAAATAAGTTGTATGTATGCATTGAAAGGTTAGAGGCAGAGCCCTTGATGACCCTCTTTATGTCCAGTGCTTTCGCAGATTCGTAATCAAAAATAAAATAAAATTGCAGACATTTAAAATGTGATTGGGTCACAGTTCAATCGTAATCATAAGGTAGGCCATAGGGTCACTGTAAAATAGTGCGGAAGATTGTACACGAGATATTTTACAAAACTGGCTGTGCATAGTCATGCTGTACAAGCCGGTTTATGTCGAAAACTAGACGATCAAGTATTCTTTTAGACACACAAACTGTGTCAGCCGTCACTATCTCGCTTGGAAGCGAGTTCCACGGCCTGACAATCCGCTGGCTCAATGAAAATTTTCGTCGGTCTAAACGCGTGTGCTCATTCCCGCCTTTGTATGCATGACCGCGTAGTTGGTTTCTACGGGCGTACTCAAAAGAGTCCTATGCTCTTAATGAGCAAACCTGGCCGCGAAAATTCCGGAACATCCAGAGTAGACTGCACTTTAAACTAAATTAAATTAAATGTTTTATTTAATGCCAGTTTACAGGCATTGTCAAGGGAAGCGATTAAACACAAATCCGACCAGCAGTGAAAAAAAAACTTCTGAGCTAAAGGAATAAAAATATAGTTGATGATGGTTTTCATGGTTTGGAGGGCTCAGGAGAAAAAAAAACTGCTGGCGGTAGATTTTCGACCGTCAAGAAGGGGGGGGAAGGGTTGCACGGTGTCGGAGATTATCGGACGTCAAATTCCTTTCATGAAGTTGGGGATAGTCCAAGTAGAGGCGTTGAGGAACAGCTGGTGAGACCGGCCATAGTGTTCAGAGACCACAAAAGCCATCGCTACG
>CACRXP010000876.1:36749-47331 GCA_902702965.1 Spirometra erinaceieuropaei | reverse complement strand
CACCGGGTTCTTGGGTGTTATTCAGTATGTTTTGGAATGTCAGCAGATCGCGTTTCACCCTTTCTCTCTATCTCTCGGGGTGTCACTAGGAGCTCGAGGAACTCCTTGCACTATCACACAAGTGATTTCTTGGAGAAAAAACTGGTGATTGCATCCTGCCCTCTCTTGCTGGTTGTAGATTGAGTCTCCGACTCTGGGACTGCCTTAATGGCTGTATCCAGGTCTGTTGCTTATTTGCTCATGTCCATGATATAAGAGGTAACGTCTTTATTTGGCTGCTTCACATTACTTCTTGAATTATAGCTAGATACACATGTGAAAGGCGAGCCGCTAGGGCTCTTTTGTTGCGTAGGTGAGTCCATACAATTACTGCCTACAGTTTTTTGGGGTGGTCCATCACTGTTTTATTGTGGTGCAGACGGACTCTGTGTGATCCAGATATGCCAAATTAAGGGAAGTTCAAGAACCAGTTCCATCTCTGTAAGTCTTCCTTTTACTTCCCTCCATTTCGATTAAGTCGACAGGTTTGTCTAACGACTTCGTTCGTTGTCTTTTATTTTGCTAAACGTCACTTGTGTAGACTTTTACCTGTTCCTTTGTGTTCCTATGGTCTGTCTCACTAATGTTTTTATGTCTTTCGTGTCTTGTTCGTTGGACGCAGTCTATAATAATAATATTTATAATAATTTTTATTCCAGATCCGTGGGCGGTCCTTTCATAGCTAGTAAGAATAACTTTTACATGAATTTTATGATCTTAGAACAGATTTGCAGAATCCTAAAAAACTTCATTCATAGTTATTTAATAATTAGTGTGTTACGCAGGATGATGAACGAGCAGTTGAAAAAACTCCTTACATATGAACAAAAGGATTATGACTGAATGAACATTATAGGAGAAGAAACTCGTTACTGAATGTATCAAAACAACAGGACCGGCCTGTATGTGGCAGTGCATAACGGATTTCAGGAAGGGGTATGTAGGCGGGTCAGGCTGGACTGGCTTGTATGTGGTATTGAGTAAGAGGATCGAAACGGACATCATCCAGGCAGAATTCATATTCCGTATGAGGCCATTCATTTCGAAGTGGCGAAAAGAAAACCACTCTCGAGTCGATAGGAGTCCAGATGCGATGGGCTACAGTCAGCTTCGCGTCCAGCCGAGGCGGAGGCAAGGGAGATGCGACCAGACTACTAGTATATGGCGAATACAGAAGGTTCCGCCAAGACCGTCGATAGAGCATTCTGTGAGGGCACGGTGCATGAACCGAAAAGTCGAAAAATCAACATTTCTTATGCGGGATCCTAGAGAGCGATACGACTCACAAAAGAAGGAAATGTGAGCGGATACGGAAATGGCGGCGTCCTTAATTCCCGGCGGCCTTTCCTTGGCGTCATAGACAATGTTGTCCGGGAATTATGACGGAAATGAAAGTTTAACCGAATCAGTATTCAGCTAAGGGCGTAGACTTTTCTTAAAATTGTGTAGATTATCCGAAGATCTTACACATATTGGAAGGTTATTCCAAAGGAAAGTATACCTAGACGCGAAAAAAGAAAGCCCTTAGAGGTGGAGGAAGCGGGTGGAGGTATAGTCAGGGAAGAGTTGCGAAGATTATATGGGTGGTAACTGCTAAAATCCGAGGACGATTTGAGCTATTATTAATGCGAAAGGGGAGACAGAAGCTTGCTTCGAGTCTTCGAACCGATAAAAATTTCAGATTAGCTTTCTGGCATCTTTTTCAGTTCAGTTCATTGACAGAAATAGGCGTAAGCCTTTGAGTACCCTACTTGTAACGTTAAAATGTGTGATATACAGATAAATGTTCTGGGCTGAAATAGTCAAACACGCCCATAACGGTAGGACAAAATGAGAACGAGTTACGGGGGGTGGGCTCTACTTCTCATCACTCTTGGTCATTTCGGAACTTAAATATGTCAAGATTCTTTTTAAAACGCTGTATAGGTGGTGACATCACAACATCTGCAGGAAGGGCATTACATGGTTTGATCACTCGAACAGAGAAGGAGAACTTCCGCACATCCAGCCTTGTCTGCTGAGTGCGCAGTTTAAATGGGTGATCTCGGAGGTTGGTCGTAGTAGCAAATTCATAAAAGTCCTCGAAGGCCAGGCTGCAATCCAACCCCTTTACAATGCGGGAGGCTTGCAAGAGATCCCCGCGAAGTTTCCTGTAACTCAAACGAAAAAGGTTCAGATTTACTAGGCGGGTTTCATGAGGAAAGGAACTTTGACCCTAATAATCTTCGTGGCTCTCTTCTGAACTCTTTCGAGGCAGTTTTGATCCTCCACCGCCCACGGCCTCCAGTCTTGTATGCCGTACTCTAAATGCGGCCGGACGAAGGTTTCGAATGTCTTTGAGAAAGCGTCTTCTTCAAAGTCCGTAAACGCACTCTTGATGGCGTACAGTACGCACATTGCGGTTTTTGTCACTCTCGAACAATGGGCCGATGGTTTTCGGTAACTGGCCGTCAGCACTCCGAGGTCATTTTCGGCTTCGACCATTTGTAGGACTGCACCGCCCTGAAAGTAGTCTCTTGTGCTGGTGAATCTGGCTGTTTTGCCTAGGCGAAGTATGCTACATTTGGCAACGTTGAACCGCAGGAGCCAACGGTTTGACCATTCCTCCAACCGATTTATGTTCACCTGCGGTCTGTCTTCGTCGGCAGGACCGCGGATTACACTCCATATCTTTATGTCATCGGCAAACGTTATTACTTCGCAATCTACAGCTCTTGCGGCATCGTCCACGTATATAAGGAACAAAATGAGTTCCAGTACTAAACTTTGGCTGACACCATTCTCGACAACAGCAGGATCTGATTTCCCTTGACCGATGCGCGTGACCTGGTGTCGACCCAAAAGGAAGTTTTTGATCCATTTAAGTTTGCCGTGCAGAAGCTTCCTTTCCGGAACCCATGTTGGCACTTCGATAGCAGGCCGTGAACTTCCAGGAATTGCATCAGTTCACTCTTTACGATCCTTTCCATAACTTTACAGAGAATTAATGTCCAGCTTATGGGCCTGTAGTTTGTCGTCGCTGCCCTGCTACCTCCTTTGTATAACGGAGTAATATGCTTCAGCTTCCAATCGTTAGACAGTGTTCCAGTGTCAAATGACGTTTGAAAGATCATCGTCAAAGGAACAGAAACTCACTGGCGAGGTCTTTAAGAAGCTTGGGTGGAATCTCATTTGGTCCCGGCGACTTCGATTCGTTCATTGCCTCTAATTCCCTTTGGACAATGCTCTCTGTGAAGCGTATATCACTGACACTCGGTGTCGGCAGTTCTTCTGTGGAGGGAGAAGGGAATCTTTTGTGTAGACTGATTGGAAGAACTGTGAAAACTGCGCAGCTTTATCCCTATTATCAGCAATCTCAATGCCATCAGTAGTACTTATTAAGGGGATTTGGTGCCTGTTCCTTGTACTTCGTCGGAGGCAACTGTAGAGTGATTTTGGGTTCTGAGTTGCTTTTTGTAGTAAATTCGTCTCGAATATCCACTGTGTCTTTATGATCAGGTTTCTCAGTTTGTTTCTCTGTGCCTTGTGGGTTTCGAAATATTCAACTTGCCTAGTGAGGCAGCATTTTCTCCACTATTTGTGCTTCCTGTTGATTTCTTTCTTCAGGTTGCTATTAAACCACACAGGGTGTTTGTTAGTCTTACACCAGTCTGGGGACAGTAGTCGTTGATGAGCTGCGGAAGGATATCCTTGAACAGCTCACAGTCATCGTTGACATTTCCCGTAAACAAAGAGACCCAGTCGAGACCGGATATGTCTGCCCTCATCTGATTGGAGTTGCCTCGTCAAACCTTCCGTCTTTTTTGGTCTGGAGAATGCGAAATCTATGGTTCCGTAGATTACAAAAGGGACTATTTTTGCTATATAAACTCTTATATAATCACACATTTAACCCACTCACTTCTTTAAGACATCATATTCACCCACGACGTAACAGTCACCGTGAGGTCTTTTTATTTCTGCCTCTGGCACGTACTGCTAAGTATCGTCGGTTTTTTTCTGTAAATGCAATTGCTATTTGGAATAAACTACCCATGAGTGTGAAAACTCTGCAAAATTATCCTTTATTTAAGAGAACTATTACTCGATTTTTGCATTCAGAAAAGCTCCCACAAATTTTGGGTGCTGAATCTACTGATCGACTGTACCGTAGCGATGGCGTTTGTGGTCTCTGAACACTATGGCCAGTCTCACCAGCTGTTCTCAACGCTTCTACTTTGGCTATCCCCGACTTCATGAAAGGAATTCGACGTCCGATAATCTCCGATACCGTGCAACCTCCCCACTTCTTGACGGTCGATATTCTACCACCGCCGGCAGTTTTTTCTCCTGAGCCCTCCAAACCATAAAAAACACCATCAACTATATTTTTATCCCTTTAGCTCAGGAGTTTTTTTTCACTGCTGGTCGGATTTATGTTCAATCGCTTCCCTTGACAGTGCCTGTAAATTGGTATTAAATAAAAGAAATTTATTTAAATTTATTTAATAACGAATAATCCCACATAAGCACTACTTGATGACTTCGGCCAAGAGGCGGCATGGAGGTGATCTCGTCTATGCTGTCTGGTGTTTTTGTAAAAACCAGATCAAGGCAGTTTGCACTTTGTCGTTCACGTGTTCTCGCTGGGAACATTACATGTTGTGTGAGGGATGCCTTTAATATTTTGTTCAGCAGACGGTAATCGAATGCCCATTTTGGACCTGACGCTTGGAGAGTGACTGAAAATAATAACTTTGTCCTCCGATTTGAATTTTCTCCACAAAAACTGCCACAGTGGATTCCGCAGCGATAATTTTTGCGGTTCTTGGTGTCCTTTTATATCGACCTCAAGCGGTCTGTCGACGCTCGCGGCGGAATCGACCGTCCTCGCCATCTACTAGTAGTCTGGCCAGTCTGCAAAGAGATTTCAAGCTCGTATCTCTCCCGCCCCTTCTCGGTTGGACTCGCAGCGGACTGCGACTGATCGCGTCTGGGTTCCTCTTCTCTCGCCATTTTGACTCGAATAGACTCAACTGGTGCATGAATTCTGCCTTGACGATGTGCATATCGAATCCCTTATAAACAACCGCATTCAGGCCAGTTCTATCTGACCCGCATAATTGCCCCTTCATGAGCGACAGCATTTCCTGTACTGTCGATGCCAATTGAGAATCCGTAATGCACTTCCACATACAGGCCGGTCCTGCCTTCACTATTACCCTTTCATGATCGACAGTTTTTTCTCCCTTAAAGTTAGTCCAAACAAATTTATTTTGTTTATTATGTAAGGGAGTTCTTTCACGAATCACTCGTCATTTTCCTGCCCAAACTGCTTATTAAAAAGCATGAGCTGAATACTTTTGAGATTCTGCCTACCTGTTCTAAAATGCATATGAAAATTTATTTTTAATTGCTATGATGGAACCACCAAGGGTTTTAATTAAAATACTTATTATTATGATATGAGCTTGCATTTTATCCTGTAGTACGCAGTGTGGTTCCCTGGCGGCCTATAGTTATGAGAAATCCCGGATTTGGAGTTGGCTACTCGAAATCTCCAGAAAAGGCTGCCATATTTCCCCTTAACTTTTCATGTTCCTTTGTCCTGCACATTAGCTCTTTGTCACTGTCATATATGCCGTTCTGCCTAAGTCGCATTAACTGAGCACACAGATCCAGTGCTTGCTTTTGTACTACAGCATACACGTTAAGGAGTGTTAATCGAACAAACTATTTGAAGGGCTAGGACCTAGCGTACGCAAGTCCTGTAAACCATGGTCCTTGAAAATCCCAGCTGTTTCGACCTTTCCTGTCGGCGCAGAGTGTTTGTGGTCCAATTTAAGAGACGTTATCGCAAAGCCGAACCTCGAAAACGAGTCGCATCCAGAAAACTAAACTGGCTGATGACGGCTAATAAGCCAGAAATGCCCATTCCGGTCTTTGTCGATACTATCTCATCACAACAAGATATGTAAATCGCATGCTGTCATTAGTCATGATACTTCTTCGTCGCCACCGCCATCAAGCAGATGTATTGACGGGTTAGGTAGACGAACTTCTCGCAAGAACAGACTCCAAAGGATACTTATTGGAACTCCTAGCCCTGGAATAGCTGTATAAAATGCACTTGTCTTGATATTTTTTACTTTAATAATCTTTTAATAAAATCCTTCAGTTGCTGGAAGTATCGCCCATACGCGCTTTGCGGAACTTTAACTGATCAAAAAGTACTGTAGCTGTCGAAGACGGCGAGGGTAGCACCCACTGGACGACGGGAGCACTATATATATAAATCTTGGCTAGTCTTATCTGAAGAGAGTTGTCAGACGGGTCATCCAAGCTGACAGTAGCGAAAGTCAAGTGGTGTGCAATACGTATACTAAGAGTAGTGAATTAGATACATAGGGAAACGTTAAACGATACAAAGGGGGGATGAGAATTACAGCGGATATGATGCTTCGTGTGGATGAAGAAGCGATACCGACATACCAGCTGGACTGCCGGTGGGAAATGCAGCGCCGACGGCAAATGTGGGCGGGCGTGGAAATTGCCGACGTAGAGCGGGAGATATGGTCCGTAACAACGGCAACTGCCGGAGAGGGGTCGACGGGGACGTGAGGACAGAACACCGGTCATTTTCGCCGACATGCGGTCACACCACCTTCCTCCTGGTTTCGCGCTCCAAAAATGCGTCATAACATTCAAAGAGCCCAGTTCAGGTCATGGGACGTTACGCTGTAACGCCCCACGACCTCGATAGGGTTGTTTGAATGAAGAAACACTTTTTGGTCCTCGGACCTAGGAGGGAGATGGTGCAACCACGCGCTGGTAAAGATGGCCGGTGTCCCTTACTTTCCCTTCCGCTGACCCCTTTTCCCGCAACGTACCGTGACGCTCGCATCGTTCGCCCTCTGTCTACGTCGACACCGCCCTCGGCCCTTCTCTACGGTTGTCCACAGCGCTACGTTGCCCAATGGTTAATTAGCTGGCATGTCGGTATCGCCTCTCCAACCAGACAGGTTACTCCACAGTTGTAACTCGTTCTGCTTGTACTATTAACTATTATTATACGCCTTTCCAATTCCCATCTCTGTCCATTATACCCTCTCGCCCACTTGACGTTCCTTCTTCCTTTGTGTGCGGATGAGTATCGTGACTTACTAACGATCCGATTCGGATCAACGTTAGTCAGGATCTCTTGCCAGTGCTTTGCTACACTTGACGTCCTCGGCTGCTACAACTGCACGGACAACATCAAACTCGCGTGAAAACTATGTTAGGACCACATTAGCCAATGGCCTTATGGCATGCGGGGCCATTCCGCAAAAATCGCTGATTACTCACTCTTCGGAAGGCCGAACTGTTTGTTTCGGATATCGTCATTTACGTCTCGTAAAATATACTGGAGATATTACTATTAAATATTTTTAATACTGCCGGATTCACTTATTGCACGAATTAGAGTTTGTCTCAAGTAAATGCTATATTTCCTGCTCAGCGTTATTGCCATTAAAAGGCGTGCAGACACTGCAGTGCTGAGCCGTCCACCTGCCAACACATAAAAGGCATTTAAGTACAGTTTGCTCAGATCTCTCCATCTTCTTGGTCTGTTAAAGGAGAACATCACTTGTCAGCAGCATGGATTTGACTTGTCCAATTTGTTTGAATGTCTTTTTCAAGCCGATCAGACTGCCGTGTCAGCACGTGGTTTGCCACGATTGTCTTGAGATATCTCTCGACGTCTCGAATTTAACTTGCCCCATATGCAGGTTCCGCTTGTCAAATTGGAAACGCCGTCTGAAGGACACGTCAGCATGTATTGACAACGTCCGGGACCGCGAAATACAGCGGCTTTTCCCTCGCTATTATTCCAATAGGTGTGCAGGGATTGATGTCTCTTTAGACGATTCCGAGATGTCCCTTTATAGTGCAATATCTGGTAAAATGCGTCCTTAAATTTTGAAGACACCTTGCCTGCATAGAATCGAACAACACGAGACGTCATGTTGATAGCCCTGGCTCGGTCGCATCAGAATTTGAGGCGTCTTTGCGAAGAATTCGAAACAATAGGAAGGCTTATGAGTCCTTGCAGGAAGAAGCTAGTCTTGCACTTGCGCGACAGTTGCTTTTGGAGGCCGGTGTGGATGAGGATTCACTCGATAGCAACGTATCGGTAAATTTCCAGTCTAGTGTGAGTTCCCTTTTAGGAAGAGAAGGAGAACTTTCGTCTTACCAGTGCATCACCAGGACTACTTGCTAGTAGCTCTACTAGCTTCTGCGCCAGCAAATCCGCAGTTCGTCATGTTTCTGCCCATAGAACCTTGCGTAATAAGAAGCCTCACAATCCATTGTCCCGCCAGAAAACCAAGGAACTAACGGCTTTCTTTCGTCCAACGCGTTCTACATCCAAATGCAGCGAGGTTTCAAACATCCCCTCTAGCTGCCCAACTGCTTATGGACCGGGCGATTCACTCTCGGATACTACGGAACGATGCTATTCAGGTCGGCCTCACGGTTTCTTATCACATTCGTTGTCTGCAGAGATGTCCACCAAAGCTTATAGTGTCAACAAAGACGCTTTTCTTTTGTGAAGACGAGATTTGATCGGGTTTTCTCGAGGGTTATTGATTCGCCCGACGCAAAGCTCCGTCTTTCTATTTTACATCTAGCTTATGCGGTTCTGTGGCAACAGCGACTTCCAAGTTTATACATGGATTAACTCTTGTCGAAAATTTTGCTTTCCATTCGTTTGCTAGTGCGTTTTTGTTATCTCTTCCCAGTAAGACGTGGAGATCGTTGCTTTTGACGCGGGACCATCTGTCTGGCATAAGTCCCCAACTCTTCTGGGGACTCTTACGTTTCTCTGAATGGTTAGGCAGATCGGCCCAGCACCATCTCAGCGTCTCTTCTCTGGAGAGAATTCCTACATGTTTGACCTCACGAACAAGTGGCGAACTGATATAGTATCTTCATTTGGAATTGTGCTCACGTAAACCATCGCTTAGACTGCTAAACCCAACATTTTTAAAAGTATCGTCTAATCTGATCAAGCCTGATCTTGAAAATGATTGCTAAGAACGACTAAAACTAGGATAACTTTCTCCGGGCCTCTTCGTGCCGTTTTAATCCATCTGTACTTCTAATCAACATCTGCGACTTGGAACAAATCGCTCCGTCTTTTGCCTTTAATTTTCAGGTCGCTAACTCTGTCGAATCGAAGTCCTATCGCTCTTTCTTCATCAAACAGTATTTGTTCGGGTCGGTCCGACACTTTTCACTGATCGTCCCGTGTTGGAGTTTAGCGACTGTGAGACGGCGACAAACAGATCGTTGTGCAGCCATTTCCACCTAAGGATTTCGTCAACTTTATGAAATGGTGTAACAAGCATGCTGTCATTGGAGGATGCACACAGAAATATAATTCAGCGGTCATTCGTGAAAGTACTAACTGCACCTCTAGCTCAACCATGTTGCTGAGCCGTTGCATCCGGGTGACTTGTTCAACTGCTCAGGGGCTACGTTTTTGGTCCTGACAAGGCAGCAGTGCAAGTCACCTTTGCCTCGTCTGAAGGGAGAACTTCAGGTGTACAGTTGACTGTCCAAGTTAATCCTCACCCTAACTTTAAATGCCTACAGTCACTGAGTAAATTGGTATGAGGTTTATACCCTGCAAGCTTGACCTTTCATTAGATTCTGGCCACAACTTGCGGTATTGCGTAGGCCATACTTTCACTGTAAGCCTTCAGACACACTGCACAGTGCGATCGTTCTCAGCTCCCTTCCGTAATATTGTTTTTAGACAATGGAATATCGCCCGAAAGTTCGGAGGTTTAGACGTTGCAGACGATATCCGCCTCACTTAATGGAACGACGGACACGCCGACTAGTCTAGGTGGTGTCCGAAGTTGCGTTGCAGCTTTTACGTGAATATTAAACAAGAGTTTCTACCCAGTGTTATTAGATTTGTATGCTAGTATCCTAGTTGCAGCAGCAGCGGCAACGACTGTTTAAGGATGGGTCGGGGATTTCCGGCCTGTTTTAACGCGGATTTACACTACCGCAGCCCCGCGATCGGTCTACGTCAAAAAAAATGAGCCAGTCAAGTAGACTGAATTGTCCGCATGACCATTCGGGATCCTATTAAACAAGCGCTTCAGATAGACGTCATCTATATATATAAAAATGGAAGGATTTTTTTTCTGTGTTATATCTTATCTCCGAAAGTACTGCACCGATTGCGCTGAAATTTGGACACAACCCGACCCGCGCATAGGGCCGGGTTTTTGTCTGTTCCATTTTGTAATTATGTCGATGGTACGCCTGTGATGGGTAAAAAACTGGATTTTTTTCCGGCATAACAACGCCACCTGCTGCGGCCACTTGACCTACATCCGCGCGGACACATGTGCGCCCAGACTGTGGCCACTTGACCGACATTCGCTCAAACGCACGTGCTCCGCCCGACGGCCGCGCTCACACCACCACCCCGCAGATAATTAAACAGCTTCCCCCCCTCTGGGCCGATGCAATATGGGCCGCCAGAGCAAACCACCCCTGGGGC
>CACRXP010000876.1:0-35007 GCA_902702965.1 Spirometra erinaceieuropaei | reverse complement strand
TCGAAAGGTAATGAAGAGAGAATAAGTTGGACAACTTTCGCTGCGGCGAGGGGGCGTACATGACGACAAAAAGTTTCATAGTGTCAGTTGTCTAAAGTGTTTAGTTCAGTTTTATTGAGGCAAAGGTAGGCGAATGCCTTTGGTTACAATAACATCATGAAAAATCAACATATAAGGTAAGCGTGAGGGAAAATTAGGTAAGCGATTACATACAACAAGCATTGATAACTCGTGTAAATGCGTCTACAAATGCGCGCTGTGTCGAAATTGTACAATAATCGGTACGCGGCACTGAAGTGGACCAAGTAATATCGAAACAAACGTTAGTACCGGCTCCAAACGCGTGCGTGCGTCTGGACCGCAACAAATCCCTGAGGGGTGCAGCGTTAATTGGCTTCGGGTCCTCGCTACGCCGGCGTGGAGTCATGCGCGGCTCAAGCAGCGAACTGACGGGGCAGCTAGACCGATCGAAGGCGGCATGGGTAAGCGACCACGTTGGCGATCGTGAGCAGGTTCCCACAGGTTCAGCAGACGGCCACCAGTCATGCGTACGACACTGTTTCTACCTGAAAGTTGGATCGGTCTCAACGCGCCAAGCGTGTCCAGCGCACAATTCGACTCAAGTACCTGAGTGCCTGAGACCCGTTCTTATCACTTAAAATCCTTCAAGGACGGTTTGTGTGGAAAAGATTTGATGCTTCCTCTTGATTTTGTCATAATATCCAGGCTTTCGTGATGTTGATGAGCGTTGTCGGGACGGTAGCTTTGGAAATCCTGGATCCCGTTCTGAGGTCGACACGGTAATTTCAGGCTTTGTCTTATAACTTGCCAAAGACCTGGTTAACTTGAGGAATTCAGACGGCAAACTCGTCAATTTGATTGTCAGGCAAGGAGACTTGTATATCACTACCAGACGATTACTGCTGATAGTTACCGTGGGTCCGACACATTGGGCAGTTAACGCCGTTTTGCCATGACAACTGCCTTCTGCATGTTGATGGTTATTTCAAGATTGACTCATCCGGAAGTTCGGATTGGTACTGGTATCCACGTGAGGCAATCGATTCATTTCTTTTTCGTGGTTGAAGACACGTCCCAAGTGTTCGGCCCAACAATTTGGGATCTACCATTTCCCATCAGTAGGTCTGCATCATTTGAGCCGGACAGTGACGCATTTCCGAAGGTTTTGGAGCCGTAAACTGCCTGAATGATCACAAATTTTTTTTTCATTTCACGCCGACCTGAGTATCTATATGTCATCTTTCCTAGCCAGCGGCCGGTCATTTTGCAGCTCTGTTGTCCTTTCGCAGTGGACCATGTTGCTGACAGTCGTCATCGCAATGTTTGGTGTCCATGTTCAATGCTCCGCGTCCACGAGGTTATTCGCCTTTGCAGCGGACGTTTCCAGACGCGCTGACTGACAGCCGCTCGGCCAACTTCAGTTCGGATAGACGTACGTCCACAAAGTCACGGCTGTACATGCGCCACTTGATCACACCGTCCCTCGGCAAATGCAAACCAGGTCATTAGATACAACAGCTGCACAGCACTTGAACTTGTTCCCCGCAACCTACGAAAGCGGCAGCCATCACTTGACTCTCTCAGGCACGACCTAGTCAGTCAGCATCAGTCAGTACATTTGGAGTAAATGACAGAAGCCCTTAAAACTCCTTTTAAACGATACGGCTGTGCGTGCATAGTAAAGTTGCAAATTTTTTGACATTTTTAACGTGCAGAATGCATAACACTAGTGGTGAACAAAAATGTGAAAAATGTGTGGCACTTGCGAAATAACGGCGAAAGACACGTTCACCGACTTCGCGCCGGGAAATTTTCATCTGTGTCAAGGTTAATGTCTACAAGGGATCTGCTGATATATTGTAAGTAGCGTGTTGATAGTCATTTCAGTAATCCATCAGATGGAGTTTGGGGAGCTCGGGTTGCCTTTTAACAGGTGATTATCCAGATGTCTCTTGAACACACTCACGATAGGGCGATTTACAACATACGTCGGTAAAGAATTCCATTGGTGAATGACTGCGACAAAAAGGAGAAGCGTTGATTGGTGTAGCGCAATCTCTTCTTCAGTCGGCAATCGTGTCGCCTGAGACTAGTATTTCGTGCTATTTCAAAAAGAGTTCCCCAGTTGACATCCCTATCAGGTCCTCTTAACAAATGAGACGTCCCTTTGAGGTCACCTCTGTCCTGCCTGTAGTGAGGAGGTGGGGGAATGGAGATGCAAGGCGGTCAGGTGGTGCCTGTACGTACAATTCTTGAGTTCATTAACGGCCTTTGTAGCACGTTGCTGAACACCTTCAAGAATAACTATGTCCTTCCTAGTACATGCTCTAGTTTCACCAGCGGCCACTGCCTCCTGAGAAGGGCAACTCGGGTTCTGTATACAAGGAACCCCTGATTTTCGTGCCTTTCGCCTTCCTACTACGGACTTGTCCTGATGATAGTAGTGTTTCCTGTCTACTCTGCCTGGACCCTATAACGATGGCGTTAGAGGCCTATGGTCTTATTTTTGACTTGTTGCTGTTTATGTGGATTATGTGAGTTTTTCGGGCATCAATCGCCGTACTTAATTGCCATTAAACTAGTTCTGGAGTTTCGACATACAGGTCCGTTAACTGCATTGGCAGTGACATGGATGGTGTCACGCGATTTCTCTCAGCCTAGCTGTGTCATTCCACAGGGTTTTCAGGTGGTACTTGTCAGTGTCCGTTTTTGACATTTTGCGTATGTGTCCAGCCGGGCCCAGCGCCATCGTGTTTAGTTTCGTTGATATCTTCCCCTGAGAACGCCCCCGTGGCAGAATTTGCCGCCTTGCCATTTGTCGGCCCAGCATTCGGCACCACACCCTGCCTTTCTCGCGAAAACCTCGCGGCAATCTCACCGCCTGACGTGACACTGACAGGACTAGTGGCACAGTGCTGCTGTCTTCCTGGAATTTTGAACCCAGAAGATTATGTCGGCTGCGAGGAGGTTGTGTTCCGCGCACATCATCAACAGAGTCCGTTACCTCCACTGTAACGTAGACCATGACGACCGTTCACTACCCTTTCCATGACTTGTCTGTGCCCGGTAGGCTAGTAAAATTGCAGAGGACAGTTAACTTGCCCGCCTCCAAGAAGAGCATAAAGAGAGTGTGCATATCTTCATACAGTCTTTGTCTAGTATCGTGATTTCTCGTCACTGACCTTGAAATTGGTGATGTGTATTTTCTTGCAGGGGGGAGTCTCGTTGAGATAGTCGTTGATTTCAGGGGATGAGGGAAGGTAACTTTTGATGAGATCAGTTTTATGGCGAATGTGCCTACGGCATTGCCGCACTTTTGTGACGTCCGCTCCAGAAGATGCTACGTACACAACCCCAATTTAGCCGGTGTTCTGAGAACCGGACCTCGCTGGGCTCGATGACATTAGCAATGCAAGGAACCTGTTGTCGGGCAACCAGAGCGATCCTTTATATTCGGTTGTCCATTAGATTTAGAAGACAGTGAAAATTTCAGGTTGCCAGAGCAGACGACATCATTTTGCTGGGGAGGGGGGGGGGGGTAAAGTCTTTGTTTCGAATACCGTTTTTCTCACGTGATTCGTATACTCCAATCATGATCAACTGCCGGTGGCGTGACTACACGTCCTAGACCGTTTCCTCTGTGAGGAAGTAGACGGCACGTCCTTGAATAGGGTTGCCGAGGCGCCGCGGACGGCTGCCGAGTTCCATTATTGATCATGAGTGCAGCTGGATGGGAAAAAAGGCCTTGGCTGACTGTGAGGCTGCGTGTCAGCCTTTCCACGGAGTTCTTTGGTTATAGGTTGATAGTAGGAAAGGGAAGGAGTTGTGACAGACAAGGCGCAAAGTTTAAGTCAACATTTGCCGCGGCGCATCCGACCCACGTTTACCAGCCGAACTAGACTTCATACACTCTCACTTTATGGATTAAACTGCATCGGTCGCCTTCATCAGTCTAGCGCATCGGCAAATGCTGTTATCAGGGTGTAATCGCCGGATAACGACTTTGATAAACCACAAATGGGGGACAGAAGTCAGTTGAGGCCCACCGGCTGAACAAATGCGTACATCGAGGCATGGGTCTGCTACAGATTCGTACCTCTGTCTGACGTATACTTGTGCCTTCGCACCAGAACAGTCCTTCCTCCGATCTTCTGCGTCCATATGCTGTTCGGTCAATCTTAGCTATCCAAGCCGAACAACGAATTCAAAACTAACGCAAGTAGACACTGACTCAGGTCACTCAGACGTCTACCCAGACAGCACCGGGCGTGTGCCTCTCGTCCGGCTGTCAGCCTGTTCCAACGTGCTCTTCGTTCGGTAGAGGATACAGGCGAACTCGGGGATAAGTATCCGCTATATCACAGATGACCTGGCGCCAAATTTCAGGGGCATATGTTTCCGAGTTCTAAATTTAACTCTAGCCCTATCGCTAGCTCTCTTGGCCCCGACAGTTCCACCGTCGTCGCCGACGAAGTCCACCGTGTGCTACACAGCCAGATGAGAGCAGGGACGGTGAATAGTGCGTGATCTAGTTTATAGTGATAGTAGACTTACACAGCATCTACTGCACTCTCTCCTCCTCCCAAACCGAGGCCCGGCGTCAAGACAGAGTCAAGAAGAACTTAGACCCCAACACTACCGCTAACCCTCCTAGCTCCAATCTCAACCCTCCTGGCCCAAACCCTAACCCTCTTACTCTTAATCCTAAGACTGCTCTCAACCCTTAACTTCCCCGGTATCTAGCGCAGGACTACCTGTAATACGGAGGGAGTATCGATTCTTGTGCCCTATCCAGAATACAATCCCCTCTCCAATAGCGTCTGGTTTGTCCTCTTCATACTCAGGACCTTTTTCGAAGGTTGGAGTGGTTAGGGTCTGTCCGTGGCCTTAGCTGTCAGGACATGCCAGTAAACGAAATCATCCGATAACAATAGTGGTATTTATTTCTACTGCATCTAAATTGGTAGAACTTACTGACTATTGATAAGAGTGATTGGGAGTCATATCCACGGGCAGTTGGTAGCCGCTTGGTATTCGCACTTGTCAAGATTATGGCACAATAGCGGCTTGATTTTCGCAAGTGCTCTGAGGACGGGTGCGTGTCTTATCAGTGCCAACAGATATTGCTCCACATAGGGCCGATTTGGACTCGTTTGCGTCCAAATATCTCTGAGGAGATATCTCAGGGTTCGTAAGTGGTGAAATCACGCTGGGACCTCGTAAATCAGATTATTTGTCTGGCGTAAAGTTAGGTGACCTTGGAATATTAATGGTAAACCATACCAGTAAGGAATATTCATTATTTTAAAGTGTAATTAGATTTTTTCAACTACGCCGACCATTGCATCACCGTTTTGCTTTTAATGGTGAGGTTAATACAATTTTCATGCACAAACGCCGCGTAATCATTTCGTACTAAAACTCTTTCTGCATCCTATGGTCGACTTTGGCCACAGAATCACATGCTAAGCGAAGTATTTCGACATTCCTCTATCAGCGGGGTGCTCGTAATTGGTAGTCTAGGAAAAAAATTGTAAGACGCGCGGATAGGTACCCCCCACAACACGCGTGGCTTCGCGCTAAATTCCAAGATGAGTACCGATTCCTATGTCTTGAACCCAACCTTAACCCAGACCATCGTCATTAAGCTTACTTTTATCATAATCCTAACCCTAACTGTAATACAAATTTACCGGAGATTCAACTCAAGGCTATCTGAATTATGGGAGTTTCCATTTCCATGTCCTATTTAAACTTTTATGCAACTTACGAACGCCAGTGGAGGACTCAGAAACGGTTAGACACAAGATGACGTTCATTTCTGAGAGTTCGGTTCAAAAAAGTGAATTCTCCAAGAATCTGTAGCTGTAAACCAACTGTGTGTTAATTGGATTGTAGGAGTGTTGACTCCCAGAATAAAGCGAGAAATCCGTCTTTTCATGTTAAATCTCTGATTGCATGTACCAGAAATTCATTGCGTGCACCATGAGTTCCTAGTACACTGAAAACTATGGAGTTACAAGCAGCCCCAGGCGCCAGCATACCTTACTTCCAAGACAGTGTCGGCCACGTCATTTGATCGGTCTTCTACCCGGTGGATGGGCTCACTCATACGGATCTGTCCTTGGTAGGGGGGCGCACACCGATCGTTCTTACGGAACTCACTTGTTCCGTTTTGCCTTATGGACTCGCTTTCGAGCCCAACCAGCAGCCGAACAGCGGCGCATGATATAGGCAGAATGATATTACCGACAAAGACAAGGGAGACTGGTAATATCATTCTGCCTATATCATGCGCCGCTGTGTGGCTGCTGCTTGGGCTCCAGAGAGAGTCCATAAGGCACAACGGAACGAGTGAGTTCCGTAAGAACGATCGGTGAGCGGCCCCTGCCATTGTATATTCCCGATCGAAAACTGACAAGGCAACGTGCTCGTGGCTCAGTGGTTAGAGGCGTGGACTCCTGACAAACAGGTTACGAGTGTGAGACTCGGGTGTGCCACACTTCGGGGTTGGGTATGACTGACTGACGACGGCTAATAAGCCAGAAATGACCACCAGTCTCCCTTGTCTTTGTCTGTAATATCATTCTGTCTGGATATGTCCACATTTGGTCAGTGCCCGATTACCTCACGTCTTCTACGTGACCGTGACGTCGTTGTGTGGGCTCTAGGAGATATCACACACAGCACTTTTTACCATTTAGGTTCTCTATGGCTATTTAACAATTCTCAAATCATAAGGTGATCTCCTTGGAATCGGATTCAAGGACAGCAATAGGCTCAGGGAAGATGCGATGGAAGACAAAAGGAGGGATTTATGTACAATACACGGACGTATGGATGTTTGTGAGGACTATAGTAGAAGTCCGGGTCGACTGACTTTTAATCGTTTTTCTTACTAAACCCGAATCAAAACTTTCCTTTGATCTTCCTATTTCTTACGCCCAACGGTAGGACACGGAAACAAGGACTCCCGGAATACAGGTGGATTTATCCTAAATTCTAGGAAGATTAGGGTTGGGGTTAGGACACTGGAATAGGTACCATTCCTGGATTTTAACGCAAAGTCATCTGTATTGCGGAGTGGGGGACGGCTCCCATTTCAGTGTCTTGCCCGCCCAGCAGCCCTTGTTCCCATTATGCTGGCAAAGACAGTACTTCTCGTCAAATGTCGTAAACCGTGGCTGAACCCACTGGATCTAAGCAACTGTCGGTCGATAAACTATTTTCTTTAGTAAACTCTTGACAACCGACACCACTGTGATGCCAAAAGCCTTAGGTTTTGCGTGGTCAAGTGAACAAATGAACAAGCGGAGGGTGCACTCACACACACACACACACACACACACAAATTCCTTTCTTAGCATAGGCAGAGAGCACGCGCAGTGTGAGGAGTTCCCAACCGCTTTTCCTGTGCTGCAAAGCACTTTTTCTTTGTGCACTTCCTTCCACTCAACTTTGCTGAACTTCTCCCTTAACAGCTAATGCATGCGACGACATTAAGACGACAGTAGGTCGGAAAAGCATGTCAGTCACGTGAGCAGCATGAACTTCAGTGGATAAGCCAATTGCGTTCTGAGAAAAAACCCACGGAAATCAGTATGTGACAGCAGGTTATGAATTGGAATTGGGGCACGCATCTTAAATTATTACATTTCGAACAATGGGGGAAACCAGAAGGCATTGCAAATGCGAGAACTGATATGTTCAGCGCAGCAAAATGTACGTGCGTCTTGCTGTAGCTTTACTTGCTGAAATATGCACACGGAAAACACAGGCGTGCAAACGCCTCCCCCGATCCCAGACGAAGTCGTCTGGTCGGTAGGCAGCTAAACTATTTTCCTGCTTGAAAATTCAGTGGGCAGCATGTAGAATTCGATTCGTCAAGAAGTAGGTTACAGAACGTTCTCCGTAGTGTATTTTTAGGTCTTTCGTGGGAACCTGTTTTATTATGCTCCTGTAGAACCCAAAAGTTCAGATACTAGGATGTAAGATGCGACCGCGAGAGCCTACATGTTCCACAAGTTGCCCCTGGTAGAAACACACAGCCCATAATAAGCATTATAGAGCAGATAGGCTAATCCATGAAATGTCAACCGAAATTCCGAAGTGCGTTTTCGTTTCGAAAAGATTAATAAAATGGTTTTGTAAGAATAATCATCTTGCGGCGTACTTCTATAATAATTCAGTTACGAAAGGATGCCGGCTTGCGAAGGAACTTCTTCCCGGCTGCATGCAAAAGCCATACTCTGTGAGAAGTGACAACCTATGTAGCATGCATTTTTCTCATTGATTTTCGATCCTTCTAGATGTTCAGTTTTATTTCATGAAAAACAGGAATAAAAATATCGATTATTTTGCTCATTCAGTCGAAAATGACGTCTTCTTCCAATTCTGTACTCGAAGGAAGAGTATAATTCGGTTTTAAAAAAGTTTCCAATTGTGAGATTTTTTTAATACTGTGAAATGGCCATTCATAAAACGTCATGTCTCTGCATTTACAAATGTGGCTTGTAAAGCTAACAATATGGCTCAAATCCACTGCTAAATTTTATGAACTCCATATAATCTCCACTTAATTCCGTGGAGAAATATATGGTTTTCCGTAGGCGGAAAGCATACGGCTTGCAGTTTGGAAACCCTGAATGCAAGTGTAACAACAGGTGGGGATTCAAAATTATTCGGAATTCGGAACAGTTTTTAAAACTGCTTTATACCCTTCCTTCGAGAACAAAAGTGGAAGGAGATGTTATTTTCTACCGAATGATCAAAAGAATGAATATTTTTATGCACGTTTTCCATGAAATATAATTGAACATCTAGAAGCATCGGAAATCAATGAGAAAAATGCATGCTACATAAGTAGTCACTTCTCACAGAGTATGGCTTTTGCATGCAGCCGGGAAGAAGTTCCTTCGCAAGCCGGCATCCTTTGGTAACTGGATTATTATAGAAGTACGCTGCAAGCTGATTATTCTTACAACACCATTTTATTAATCTTTTCGAAACGAAAACGCATTTCGGAATTTCGGTTGACATTTCATGGATTAGCCCGCCGACTGTAATTTCGTTATAGATTCTTATCTTGCTAGAAGCCAAGTCGTTATGGCCGGAATTGTCAGGTCCGACTCGAAAGTTCGTGAAAAGGCTCTGGGTGACTGCAGTCGGTTTCAGCTGGAAAATTGCATCCTAACACTCAATAAGCCAATCCCAGTGGCCTTTACCTTGTCAGTATGGCATGGGACGCCTCATGTGGACCGCACCGAATTCAAACATCCTGCTACAAATGCTAAGCACGGGGGTGTGGTGGCACGCCTAGGCGTGGTCTCACGTCGCGCCAGCCATTTACACTCAATCCTAGTATCAACCGGCTCGGACGGCGGATTAGTTCAAGGAAGAGGGAAGAGAGGGTGAAGTCGACTCAGGGGACCCCGTTCTCATGGCGCTTCAGCACATTCCTCATTAAAAACAATTTTTCACCCTTTTAAACAACCCTGATACGCTGAAAATCGTGTCTTGGAAGGCCGCTAACCGACGGAAAAACTCGGCCCTTTCAGGAAAGAGACTCAGATTGCAAGGTCTCCTTGCCACTGCAACTTGTATAGTACTCCTACTTAAATGGGATCCGAGCCACTCCGCTGTTACACGAAATCCCTGTCCACCAGACGTACGTGACACGCGTAGGCGGGCTTGGTCCACAAGTGCGCCCTGCTCCGATTTCGGTCACCTTGGCTTAATCTTCACACGGGATCCAGATGAGTGGGGAAGGAGATAGGACGACAAATGCTGCGGAAGTCCGCCATCACTATAAACCTACGCAAGCGCAAGTCGACACCCTGCACCGCCATGCCGTGGGACACACTGTAAACATCGTCATCCGCCAAGGCCGAACTGAGGGAGAGGTGTTTATCTCATTACAGATCAGCCAAACACGCCATCCTACTGCATCTGTTGATGTTCTTTTAGTAGGATATGTTGACAACTGTTCTCTGAACGGAATGAGGTAGTTTATGTGAAGTATCATCAAAAAGGGCTGGGAAATTGGAATGAAAACTTCAAAAGTTTCCCGATCGTAGCGGAGAAGACAAACGTATCGACCAAGTATTTCTGAGTTCAAAGACTGACTGGGTCGGGGTCCAAATACAAGATATTTCCGATCTGAGTTTGTTGTGCCTGACTCCTACAAATAAGTGAGAAGTGGCCATTCCAGTCTCACTGTCCTTCCTCAAGAATAATTTTTCATTACTGATTGCTATTTGATATATTGACTCCTATAGGGAAGAGAAACTGGAACCCCAGGAAAACGCAATATTTATTTACCGTTTTTCAGTCGAATCAAATGATAAACGCCACTCTAGAACAAATCGTTCTACCAGTACTTCGGTCTGTACTAGGTTTTCAGACTGTCAAGAAAGGCGCCGGTCGCAGAGGACAAATAAAAAGTCTTCTCCTCTCTCCCAGTTTCGGTCTATCTTCGCCTGCCGAGTCGGCGTTCTTATGAGTATTTTTACTCGGAAATATCCAAAGAGGGCCGTGTATGATTTGTGCTCAGTGGATTAAATGCAGTCATAGCTCCCGAATTGAGTCGATCAGTTAATAGTATAACTACTTGTTTATTTAAGATGGCGTGCACAGGGATGCTTATTAAGACAGAGATTAATTTTGGTGCAAAACTTACCTCATTCTGTGGAAATTTTGGCCTCGAATGGTGTGCTGTCGATTGCCTCAGAGCATATGTATCCAGAGATATAACTTGTACTGTTACAACTGCGATCGAAAATTCAGTGCTCGACTGCCTTCTTTTAGATGTTGAGCGCCTAGTGCCACACACAAATTCATTGAGTTTGTGCCCAGGGAGCAATGGTCATAGAAGAAGTGGAAATATGTTCCCTTCCAGTCATTCTGCTTAAGTATCCGAAAAGGGAGTGGCGGAAGTCAAAATTTTCCCCCGTCTCCGTAGTTTCGACTTCCATAGTTTTACTTGTGAATCAAAAGTCCGGCGGTTGTTCACAGGTCTCTTGTGGGCGCATTTAGACGTAAAAGACAGTCAGCTGGAAACGAGCAGTCATGCCTTTTTAGCCTAGTAACTTAACTATCCTTGTGGAATGCGGCTAGAGAGTTAAAGGATTAAAAAGGTAGTGCAGCGTACCGTAAAGTTCGTTCGTCTATGTGAAGCACACTTAACGGTCAGGAACTGCGCCTGCAACATAAGCTACAATCGCTGTTAGCCCCATCGACCGGATGTTCTGATTTTTTTGGTCGTAAAACGAGACTACACTCCAAGTATCAGAACATGCAACACATGCGCATGTAAATCAAAGCGAACGCAAAACACATAAGCCTTCGCTGTGTAGATCACCCACTATATGCACGCTTGATCTATCGAGTTCGCCTCAAATAGAATCGGTCCTGCGGCAGAGAGAAAATGTGTGGCAGATCAAAATGTACACTCAAGGCACCATAAGCTATACATCCTTTGTTACCTATGCCAGAATGCCGTTTCTATCACTTTAAATAGGATCTTTTGGCAGATTTATTAATACGCCCTGAAACTCACGATTTTAGCCACTCCCCTAGTATTCTGCTAACCGTTAGGCACTTGGAGAGGTCAGAGTTTAGGTTAAAAAATCCAATGCAATTCCAATGATTATGAGAACTGAACGTTAAATGAGAAGGAGGCGTAATTCCCATCTGCGTGTAGAAATGAACCGCCCGCGACGTTTTTGAAGCTCTAGTAAACACCGTCCATACGTTCATTATCCCCAACTTCATACGGAAATAGGATTCCTAAGAAGTTTATAGGACAAACAAACATCCCCGTCTACTCATCCGCCGGTCTTTTCATAAGTGTAGTGTTTCATAGGACACAACTGTTCCTTTCATTAATACTAGAAGAATGAGGATGTGAGGGAGATTTAACAATGAAAGGACGGCGACGACTGAATGCTTATATTCTGAACAAGGTAACTGACTCAGAGAGAGGGCTAATTATCAGAGTTCTGTGAAGGAAACAGACGGAGCTAACCGCGTAGACGCCATAACAGAAATGCAATTCCAGTTCTTTTGTTGCTAGGACAACTATACCATGCCAGCCAATGCTAGGTGAACTATCAGTTGGATGGATAAAAAACTATAAGTACAAACTGACAGTCACAGAATACATCGAAATGGTAATTATTTTGAAGATTTTAACTTACAAGACGGTATGGCCCATCACCTTCGGCAAAAGATGTTGCATGTGGTCGAACATGATAGGACTTATAGCACTGATGAACAGACCAAATGTCTTGGCTAATAGGTGCATTCACAGCCTCATTTGACGTGAAAATCAGGAGACTGTTAAGTCTACGCCACGACTCTTCATTCGTGAACACATCAAGTTATTGCACCGGTATATGTCATTGGGTTAAGGAGGCCATGGTTCGGCCTTAGAATCCATTAGGTTGTGTGCGACGCCGCGTCGATGAGGATGGCCACTCGGCAAATAGGTATTAGACTTGTACAGCATTTGGAATTTGCTACTCAAGAATGCAAATATGACGTTATACAAATGACAGGCCTATGAGGTGCCATACCTCATCAGACAAGCTTAAATTATGAAAGACAGCAGTCTTCTATATGCATAGTCTTCAACCTTATTCTGTAAAAGCCCTCCCATCCAATAAAATAAGTAATGTGGTTTAATAAAAATGTGCTTTTCGCAAAACTGTGTTCCCTTGACAAAACTGGCCTCCCACAAGAGGTGGGGACAAAATACGGCCAGCTGTTGAGGAGGCGGTACGACCACGGGACCATAATGCGCGTTAATTTGGTTGGAATCGAACTACTGACCTACAAGACTGCACCGGATTCTCCATCGTGGAGTTATGGACGCTGCACTTTGCCGTTTAGGGTTTGCATTTCAGTCTCGTCAGTCGCTGGACCCCACCCTCTACCAGTTAAATCTACAAGTTCGTGTTTCTTAAAGGCCTGACATCGAGGTGTGATGACGGCTAAGCTCAAAGACTTGATCGTTCCAGTCTTCATAGCCTCTGATGGCGATGATGATGCTTCTCAGTGTCTCTTCTGACTAGATTTCGTATAAACGACTGTGTTGTGCACATATTTCTCCACGCGTATTCTAAGTCAAACTTGCAGGTTAGATAAACCCAGTTGATATGACGAAATTTGAGAAAATGAATGAAGTTTGGACGTTTATGTACTAGCCTGCAAAACTTTATAAAATCACATTGGGAGCACTTAAACTTTCCGTGCAAAACCGCTCACTGCAGATATATGTACTTTGCCTGAATAATACTTCAAACTGAGAGCGCAGCTGCTAGCTAAGAGACTGGGTACGTATCTTGCCCTTGTATGATACAACTACGAGAGATCCGCCTCACCCGTGTGCACCCTGGCGTTCCCCGTGGACTTTATTGCATACACTCCGGTTTTGAAATTCAAGTTTTTTAGTCTCGTCAGAAATTAAGGCACTAACGTGTAATAAATCCGTCGGGAGAAAACTTTTGGAGTTCGGTTTGAAAACCGATATGGATATTTGAGCCGAAATCCTCCAGCTTCAGTAGAATGATTGCCTAATATTCGCAAGCTGCCATTATCCGGTCGGTAGTATAAAAATGTCGCATGATTTCCCCATACAGAAAGCAATGAAACAAGTTGAAGGTCCAAACATATGGTTTGTCGGATTTTTTACATTCACGCATGCTGTTGGCATTATTTAGTTCACTTTAACTAAAGTTGCAAACTCAAACTCAATTTACATATTGCTTTTACTCTCTTAGTTGGTAGGCAGTGATTCCTTCTGATGAGTTCATGAAGAGAGTGAAGCTTGTCCAGACCCCTGTGTCCTAGCCAGGCTGAAACCCGAGAGGTTGCATTTAGTTAATTACTCTGAACTATGCCCACCGTTAAAGTTAGCAAAGTATGCAGTAGGTGGGCTAACTCATGAAATGCCAACCGAAATTCCGAAATGCGTTTTTGCTTCGAAAAGATTAATTAAGTAGGATTGTAAAACTAGTCAGCCTGCAAAATAATTCTATAATATTTCAGTTACTTCAGGATGCCGGCTTTCGAACGAACTTCCTTCCGGTTGCATGCAAAAACTACACTCTGGAAAAAATGACTACTTATGAAGTCTGAATTTTTCTCATTGATTTTCGATGCTTCTAAAAGTTCAATTATATTTTCTGGAAAACAGGAATAAAAATATCCATTATCTTGCTCATTCGGTAGAAAATTACATCTTCTTCTAATTTCATACTAGAAGGAGGGACATAATTAGGTTTTGAAAAAAGTTTCTAATTGTGGGACTTAACTACCGTGAAATGGCCGTTCATAAATCGGCGTGTATCCGCATATACCAGTGTGGCTTGTAAAGTTAACAGTATGGATCAATTGGACTTTTAGGAGCATCGAAAATCAATGAGAAAAATTCAGGCTACATAAGTAGTCATTTTTTACAGAGTGTACTTTTTGCATGCAGCCAGAAGGAGGTTCGTTCGAAAGTCGGCATCCTGAGGTAATCGAAGTATTTTAGAATTATGTTGCAGACTGAATAGTTTTACAACCCTACTTAATTAATTTTTTCGAAACGAAAACGCATTTCGGAATTTCGGTTGACATTTCATGAGTTAGTCCACCTTCTGTAGAAGGTGGACAGTTAGATGTGTGTGAAAGCCTTCAGAGAATATATGAAACATGGGTCGGAAACACTGCTTCCATTTATATCAGTCTAAGAAAGATAGATTAATATTTTCCGACCCTTATTCAACGTTGTTGTGTAAAGCAAATGAGATCCAAAGAGTCCAATGAAACATACTGCCTCAGGTCTCACGGTGGCCTGATATAGTAGTGAACATTTTCGGTGTCTTCTTACGAGCCTGAAGTGAGCAAAATTCTTATAAATTGATTCGTCTCTAACTGGTCTATTACTAAACCAGCCGCTACGGGCAAAGCCTCATAATCCCGAGGGCTGTGGAAGAGTGGTACTAGTTCCCGACTTTTTGATTTAACCACACCAAAAAACCTCTACGACGCCACTACTCACCGTAATCAAGTGGATAGTGGGGATGAATGAATCTGAAGAACTGAGCAGCGACAGACTGAAGTTTCATTTTTGAACAAAGATGCAATGAGCTATGCGAAAATATGATTGTATACGCCACTAAAAGTGTTGTGAGGGGTGGTTGTCGCCTCCAGAAATTCTTCTCGTATAGAGGAGATAAGAGTTCACCTAGGTTCTGGGTAAACAAAAACTGTCTTCCAGTTGTGCATAACCATACATATATTGTTGATGGAAGCAAAAATGTGCGCTGCCGGACATGACTGAGAAGGTAAGGCGATCGCAGGAACCATGATTTTATTGGCCTGACGTTTCGAAAGCAAGCAAGTTCCCATCCTCACAGGTGGGTTGCGTACGGCACGTCACAGTATTTAAGGGTCTCTTAGCGCTGCATCACGGGGTTGGCGATTGTCGTCATGGTGGCACCGGCCCTTCCTCATCCTTCGTCGGGTTGGGGGGGCGTCGTCGGGGGGACCGCGGCCATTGCTCTTGTTTGCATGGTCCGTTGTCCGCCCTCCACCTAACTCGCCATCCTGTCCCGTTCACACCTGCCCGTAATCGTGTTCACGGTGGTTGTCGCGCCAGTGGTTACGTCGGGCTAGGGGTCCCTGTCACTGTTTTTCGTTCTCACAGTGCTCGCGTCTGTCTGCGCTCAGACCCAGTAGGTGGTCTCCTGGGTTTGTGTTCGCCGCCGGTTGCCCCCTGTTTTCGTCTGTTTCCGATGCCTGTCCATATACGTCCGTGTTCTCCCATGGTCTGGGTTTAGCTACTGTCGTCCGTGGCCTGACGCCTCGTCCGAAGTCCTGCTTATTGAACTTCACCCGTAGGCCATGGTAGGTAGCCGACAAATTTATGCAGCGGCTGTGGTATGCCATGTTCCGAGCGTCTCTCTGATAGTTTGATCGCTCCCTTGGCCCAAGACTTCGATGTCTTAGAAGGCGAAGGCATGACCGAAAGCTGCGCAATGTTCTGCCACCAGCGACTGCTGATCGATTCTTCGTACCGCTCTTGAGTGCTCGTCCGTGCGGGTCCGCAATCTTTTCCCGGTCTCTCCAACTTAGTTCGTTTTGCAGGAACTGCATTAGATCCGATAGACGACGTTGTCTATTTCGCCTCGTTGCAGAGACGTTTTTGGTCTCATTGCCAGACGTCTAATTGTCGCTTCGGGCTTGTGGGCGATGCCGATAGCAAATGACTGCAAGATACGAACAACGGCCTCGGAAACGTCCGCTATATATATGGCGGCGCTCTCCAGGCTTTCGGTTGATTTGCGGCTAGCTTTGTGGTTTGTCTGGGCAGTCTGCTTTGTTCTATAAAGCTGCGGGGGCAACCGTTGGAGGTGAACATTCGCCGTAGGTAGTGGAGTTCGGCTACTTTGTCGGCCGTTTCGCTGCAGTGAATGCCAACTCTCTTGTAGAGAGATCGCACACAGCATCGCTTATTACACAATGGGTGATTACTGTGGTAGGACAGGACTTGCCGAGTGCTAGTGGCCTTTCCGTGAACCGTCTTTTTCAGGCCCCCGTTGGCGTTAGGGTGAGATAAAACGTCTAGGAAGGCGATCTGATTGTTGTTCTCTGTGTCCATGGTGAATTAAATATCGAAAAGTTCAGAATTCAGTAGTACGGGGAATTTGGAGACCATTTCCTGTTTGAGAAAGACGAAAGTATCGTCCACATATGGTGTCCAAAATTTTGGCTTTTATGTTGCGAACACCAACGCCTCCAACCTTTGAAGAACGGCTTCAGCGATGAAACCGGATGGCGGTGGGCCCATCGGCGCACCTTTGATTTGCTCGTACACAGTCCCTTCAAAGGTGAAGAGCCTATGGAAGCAGTATTTGAGCAGTTGCACCAGGTGTCCCCGCTTAGGAGTATTGTTTGCCTCCGTATATTGGCTGTCAAGGTTACTGACAGTTTCAACTACCAAACTCTTTTGGATCGAGGTGAAAAGTGAGGTTACATCGAACGATACCATGACCTCGTCTGTGTTAATTTGTAGTCCTTTGAGTCTCTCCAGGAAATGGACGGATGAGCGGACTGTCGTATCGGAACCCGAGGTGAGGCAGTCCAGGTGTCGGAACATCCAGTTGGCCAGGTTAAATGTAGTTATCCTGCTCAAAGACACAATGGGACGGAGTGGGACACCATCTTTGTGTACTTGGAGTAGCCCGTAGAACTTTGCCATCGGTCGGTTTGCCGGCCAGTCGTTTTGCCCTAACTATCGCACCATTGTTTTGTCGCACAGTGTGCGTTGTGTTTTTTTTGCGTCACCAGCTTCTTCGTCGGGTCTCCAGCACACTTGACGTACGCTTGCCTGTCCTCAAGCAAGGCTTTGGCTTTCCGGAGGTATTCGGTCTTGTCAAGTATAACTGTGGATTGCCCTTTGTCTGCAGGTAGGATCACAATACTCTTGTCCGCCTTCAGCTCTCTGAGGGCATCCTGCTGCGCTCTCTGGATGACAAAACGTGGCTTGTGCGTCATAACCAGGGAGGTGACTTGTTGCCGAATGTGGTGCTTTTTCTCGGATGGCTCCTGGGAGTGTTTTAGAACCGACTCGATCGTGGCCACAAGGTTCACTGCATCAGCATCCGAGAGGTTGAATCCGGTAGCATGCTTTAGCACCTGAATCTGCTCCGGCTTAAATTCTTTGGAGGATAGATTGTGGGCCAGTACATCGTTGTCATCCTGTGCAACAGAGTTTACTATCTGAAATTTGTCCACCAACCCCCTATCACGTCTGAATCTCAGTTTTCTGGCTCGTTGACCGATCACTTGATTGAGGAGTGCTGTCTCGTTCTCGCCGGCGAGCTGCGAGCACTTTGAAGATGGCTAATTCATAATTCTGCTGTATTTTTGCGGCCGAAGATGACAGTGCTGGAGGAGTAATCGAATCATCCGCCTGTCATATGCATAGCCCACTATCTCGCAAGTTTTGTGTTCACCGGCGGCTTATAGGACAAGCTCTTCCGTGGCACTCGGCTGTCGAGACATCTGTGAAGGAATTCTATTTGTACGCACGTTGGAGACACGTGAAGGGCGAAGGTCTCCTATCGTTTTGTTGGCTCTAGCTCTTTGGACGAATAACACACAGTAAGCCTGGTCCTCAGGCCAGCTCAACTATGGACACCAAAAATGTAACATATTGTCTGCATGAAAATTGCCAATTTAAATGTTTGTAATATCAACAATCAATTAGGGGCCTTTGTGCAGCCCTACAATCCGAGCAAACTATATCAAAGAGTAATAGCGCAGACGAGAACATCCGACTTTCTCTCCCAACACCATACGTATTTCAAAATCTCTACCTAGGATCATCTATTAAATTTTTGACTGACTGCTCCGAGAAATAAATATTAGGTCCAGGTGATCACCAACGTTTTTACTGGAGCAATAGAAATAATCTATTTAATACATCAAATTCATAACTCAGAAATATACCAGCAAGCGGTGTCCGCATCCAGTGACGCTTACAAAACGACAATGGAATACAGCCGACTGAAATAGTTAGGCAAGTATCATAAGCTTGACAAATATGAGTCTGAGTTAATCGGAAAAATGGCGAAGATGTGCATTTGTACAACTTGCCTCAGAAAATGCTCCCAGTGGATTGGTAATATCACTACGAATGAGGTCTGCATAAGCAGCCTTTTAGGTTTCTGGAATATCTAGTTAATGAAAACAGAACTAACGGCTCAAGCATATGCAATGCTTTCAAGGACAAAAAGCAGATGGGACAGAATACTAGGTCTGCTAATTTCGATAAGCTGGACCGAAAGAAGGCACGGTCTGTCTATCCGATTTCTTAAAAACACTCGAGAGACAAACAAGTGAATAGCAAAAGAAGACGGAGGAAGATCACTAAAGCAAGTTGTTTATTGTTTGGACGTATCGTAGTCGCATGACCTGTTATTTATCCACCAGACAGGAAAAGTATACCGACGACAAGTCTCCCTGGAAGAAATGATAGAAATGCTGCCGGTCCATCGTGAAAACAGGCATTTCTGAAGCCCATTAATAAACTTCAACGAAGGGCCAAAATTGAACACGTAGAGATGACAACTTTGACTGTGGTTTAGAGAGAAGGAAGTTATATAGCAGCTAAAATGACGTTTGCCTGCGGCTTATAATTGATTATTTCAATATCAAACAGGGCCGCTTGCAACAAGGTCGGTTGGACAGATGACGGTGTTATTCTGAGATTGCCAGAGAGAAACAAAACCTGCCCATTTCTTTGCAAAAAGTGGGAGATCCGATCTTAGGCGGGGCCAAGCAGTATTTAGTCAAAACTGGCTACTTCTGTAGGTCGTCCACGTAGCTTGCCGGAAGCTGATTTATTGTACACATTTATCAAGTAGCATCATCTCTCGGAGTTTGCGGTAGCTGCTATTCGGACGAGATCGCGTCTTCAGTGGTATAGTGTTTTCTTGAGAGCCTCACAGACAAAATGACCACGCGGACGCACGCTTGACATCTACACGCTTTCCAACCCTCATGGTTATTCATCTACTCTGAATCACCTTGGCAATGCAGCCGCTGTTACCGACTATGTCCACCGTATAAGCCACAACAAGTTGGGCGCAAACGCGATGAATTGCGAATAAGTAAGTTTTTAGTGAAAGTAAGCTTGAGCAGCATTTACCACACTCGCATCCTTCACCCACATGAGTTCGATGTGAAGACGGAGACCAAAAGACTGGAGGCGGGGTCAAGCGCCGTGGCTGACAAACCTAGACAACCCGCTGCGCGTGCATACACGCCTGGTCCGTGCACCATGCGCAGGGTTTTCACATAAACAATAAAGTTCTGTGAAAATTCCCATATTACGATTGAAAAGTCAGTTGGCAAACATATGTTTTCAGTAACTCATCATCAGGCCAATACATTTACATGAGTAATGGTCTTTTTACTTGTAGACAGGATACAAATGCGTCTCAGGGACCGGGTTAGTTAGACTCCATATTCCCACGCCGCCCGCATGACGGAGCCAGCGTGGAGTTAGGGTGGGGGGGGGAGAAGAGGGGTTCCGGTTAGATTGTAAGCGCCGTAAGTGCGTCGGGACGGCGTGCGATCACAGCCTGGAGTCGGCCAAGGTAGAAAGACTGCTTTTGACAACGTCTTCTGACAACAGAGTGCTAGTCGAATGGCCACTGCTTCGGCTATGGCTAGCAGCCGTTTGAACAGGCCTTTAGAGTAGTGTGCCGGCGCCCGGTAGATAAGTTTAAAAGCTTCTTTAGCGTCGGCTTGGTGGTCCGTATCGATTAGATGTGCGAGAATTTAACTCGAAATCGGTCGATTTTCACCTCTACCTAGCCGGGCAGTCATGTGTTCGCGTGTCATCTTTCCCCGCTGTACGGCCAATATACCCCGCACCACAGGAACAGGTGAATGAATAAATACACATGGATGTGGCCTGTAACGGCAGTCGGTCTTTGTCCCCCAACAGTAGTGGGGGGGAAGGGGGGAGTTTGCGAAGAATACACGCAAGTTCGCCGCTGGGAAGGCACTCGTGAGAGCTGTCCTAAGACGTCGTCTCACTAATTCGCTTTTGGCGTCTCATCGAAAAGATGAGGCTTGCATCCTAAATGAGTGAGAGTACTGCAGAGGCTCCATCAAAAAGGAGCCTTTCAACCTGACTCTCCTGCGTGGAGGACCGAGTTATCCCGCCAGTTGCCAGGCTTCGAAGCCACGGCCTTTGGCTCATCGTGGTCGATTCAACACGAGACAGATTGTTTACTATGATGATTGTGCACCAAACGTCATGGGGAAGTTGTCCACAGAGTCGACGTTTCTTTTTTCTTTTCCCAGGCGCCAATCAGTACACTGGCACAGCCAGTCAGTCATCTGACGGCGGGATTGAGAACAAGTGGATGGCACGGCAAAAACCTGTACCCAGTCGTACCGCCCCACCCCTGGCCTACAACGTAAACTGGCCAGAATTTTATACAACAGGGAAAAGGAGGGGCAGCTCAGATCCCGATTGCTCGGCGTGAGCCTGTGGTCGTGCCACCACAGCTCAAATGTTGGCATTTGTTATGGCGGCACATTCCCAATGAAGCCTGCTGGACTTCGATCCAGCCCCGTGTTGTTCCAGCGCATTTATCGCGTGGTTCCTTTTAGGTCAAGGGCGCATTTAAGGAATAGAGGCGACATGATGCCACACTTTTCAGTCACGTCAGTTGCTGCCACTGCCAAACGGTTCTCTGCTAGCTTTTGACGGCGCGTATAGAATTTTACAGCGGAAGAGTTACCGAGTGAGTCATAAGAGAGAAATTTCAATAACAATTGGGATACTATGTGGAGCAGGATATTTAGAGATAAAACAACGTATAGAAATTAACTATCAAGATGATACACTCAGATTAATGAAAGAAGACGACGAGCGCACTCTGTGATTTTGAGAACTGTGGAAATAAACACTTCGAGACAGAGAAGGAAAAATCGTCAGCCAATAGCTTTGAGATCAAAATGAGTGGTTGAATAGTGTGTTTGACAAGAGAGTATTTGTTTTACCCTCCGGAAATTCCTATGCTTTTTGCATTGGTTACTAGGTCAAAACCGCCCGTTCGTTGCGTGTTATAGAGAGTTAAGGCGTGTTTTGTCAATAAAAGAATTATAAACGAAGATTTGACCAGTATTCTCTCGCTTGATAAGTACGGTCTGTTGCCAAAATTTTGGCAGGTAAAGCGCAATACGCTCGCAGAATTTATGCGACTTTTGGCCAAATGAGTAAACTGAATTTATTTTGCGCTTGTTCTTGACTCTACTTCTTTAATAGTGATGACAGCCTCGAGAGGTATCTACCGCACTCTCTCCTCCTTCTCCACCTGGACCCGATGTCAAGGCAGAGTCAGGAACACCGGTGTCGGGAGAGGGCACAGATGGCTGGCACGGCGAAAACCCGCAACGAGGCATACAACCACACTTGCTGGTCCACTATTTACGCTGACCAGGATTTGATGCGACAAGCAACAAGGAAATGGCTCGGATCCCATTGGGTGGGAGTACTATGGGGGTCACCTTAAGAAGCACCCCTTGTAGACTGCCTCTCCATCCACCAGTCGGCCGCTCCAGTCAAACACGCACCGGACTGACAGGGAGGTCCCAGCTATAACCTGTCATTTGGCAACCTTCCAGGCCGCAGCTTCCAGCCCATCGTAACAGATTTAAGCACGTCAGATTGCTTATAGTGAGAGACCGTCGATTCCATTCTCTCTTCTCACCCTCTGGTACCAGTCCACGGCCGACCCTCTCCGAGGTCTGGTACGAGAGGTGGGCGCAGCGGCTGACAGAGATAGAGAGCCCCTCTACGGGAGTCACATGCATGATCCGGGTCCCCAAAAGCACACATCAGAATTACACGCAAAGAGGAACCGTCTAGGATCTCACACGAGACAGTGCCGTTAAGGAGGAGCCATCAGAGTGTGGCCCTCAGTCCACCGCTCGGCCATTCAATTCACAGCTAAGTTGACTGTGTGGCACAAGTCCACCGTGGTTGCCTTAAGCTCGTCAGATTATTTACGGTAGTGAATTAGGCACTGAAAATCGACCTCCCTCACTTTACCCTATTCCGTGGATCAGTTGACCGCCCAAACTGGCCAAGCGACTGAGATTGGGATTGACAAAAGTGGCTGGCAGAACCGAGAACAGGTCGCCTGCGCTTGCTTCACACTACCAGCCAGCCAAATGCACCCGCTAGGGTTTCAAGCACAGTGGTAGACCGCCGGATTTCATGCGATCACAATTGGGACAAGTTGTATCCGGGTTAACATCGCTGGAAGGGGTGATGGCTGAAGGGTCGTCGGCGGAGTGGAAGCGGCGGTGGTGGTCGTTGTTGCGAAGGTTTGTGACAGGGATAATAAAGATGACCGTGATCGACGACGGCGGGGCACATGGATGCTAAGCGGTCTTCGTCGTTGACATCGTGGAGGCTGGAGCAGGGGCGGCCAGAAAGGCAGCATTTGAGGTTGTCGGCTGCTGCATTGGGTCCAGAGATGTCCGACGAGCCCTATCCGTACCCTGAATGTTCGCTGATAGCGCGGCCATGTTACGAGGGATTGGGCGTCAGTGTTGCGGACCAAGGCCACCTGAAAATTGTGATCTTCCCTTCTGACCTTGACGGCGGTGAGCTGGTTGGCCTCATGAAATGTTGATCCAGTCTTCACTGCTCTTTTCCAGACCGTTTGGTTCTGTGTGAGGTCGTCCTAAATATTCAGATGTTTGTAACCGCTTCAAGGTTGCCTTGTGGCGGTCGGTACGACCTCCTTGTTAGGTAATGTCTGTGGTGACTTCTCCGTTGAAGACTTGTTTTGGCAGGCACTCCCTTTCCATCTTCACGAGGTGGCTCCTCCATCGTAGTTGCGGATGTCTCAGCATGGCATGGAAGCTTAGGAGTGCAGTCCGTTCAAAAATTTCAGTGTCTGGTATCCTTCACTGCCACCTTAGCTTAAGTATTCCCTGGTTACAACTAAGGTGGAATTGGTTGAATTTCTGCTCTTGTTTCTTTTAGACTGTTCAAGTCTCCCCACCAAAAAGCAGCGTCATGAAGATGGAACCTTTGTACACCTGCAATCTTGTGCTGAGGTGTAGAATGCGATGATTCCATACAGAGTATTGTAGCTGGTCGAAAGTTTGGCTGACTTTGGAGATCCGGTGGACCACTTTACCATCTATTTTGACGCAGCGTGAGAGTGTGTTGCCCAAATAAGCGAGTTATCCACAGTCTTTAGTTGGGTGTCGTTGACGTGGATGCAGCAAGTACTTTATGCATCGCTAATGGCGGTTGATGCATAACTACCGTTTGTCCGTGTTAACGGTCATCCTAAAGTTGGCGCCACCGGAAGCGGAGATTCATGCTCCGTTGCGTGTCTGCTTCTGTCTCGCTGTAGAGTGAGCAGTCACGTGTGACGAGCAGGTCCTGGGCAGTATCCATAGAGAGACGTCCTGAGGGCTGCATGTGTCGGTTGTCGAGAGGACGGCCGTTGGTCAGCAGGGACGCTCCAGACTTTAGGAATCCATCAGCATCGCAGGTGGGGATGAGTATGCAGCCTTGCTTTATTCCTTTCGTTACGGCACGCGCCGTTATTCCTCGTGGAGCTGAAGCACCATGCGCGTGAATCATTAGGGACGGCCAAATTTCAGCTTGAGCTTCCACCGCGTTGTGTTAAGATTCAGCGTGTCGAAGTCCACTAATAAATTGTAGAGATGGCTCCTCACTTCCTGAAACGTATCTTGCATCTGGTGCGCGGCGTAGGTTATGGCGGTGGTTTTGCGGTGGCATATGAAGCCACACTGAGGAGAAACCCTTGTTAGAGATGGGCTATTGAACGGTTGAAGAGGGTGCGTGTGAACATCTTCCCGGAACTGTTTGGCAGCGAGATTCCTCTGTGGTTATCTCAGCGTTATCCGTTCTCTTTCCGCTTGTATAGATGAACGATAGGAGTATTCTTGAAGTCCTATGGGACTTTCCCGCAGCGCCACATCTCCCGTATTAGTGTTGTAGAGCGATATACCAACCGAAGCCACAATGCTTGTGGATTTCCGCCGGAGGCATATCGGAGCCCGGTGCTTTCCGTTGCAGAGTTGGAACACGGTTCTACTTGGTTCTGGGGAAGAAGGCAAGAGATCCATGTCGTCGTTCGCTTTAACGTAAGGAGGCTGGTCGTTCAGGGCTTCAGAGACTGTAGATGGACGGCTGAGGACGGTTCTGAAGTGCTCGGCCCAACGCTTCTCAATCTGCGACTTTTCAATCCGAAATGTTGTTACAGCAGAGCTGAGAAACCGCGCAGTTCGTTTAGTTGTTAGGCCGTTAACCACCTTGATTAATGCAAAGAAGCTCTTTGTTTCATCATGCACAATCTGAAAGCATGCGTATATAGTCACAAGTCCCAAAATAACCGCTAAAATCGCATTCTCATCACATGCCCCGCCCAAAACTGCTTGGGTTGGTTCTGGAGTTTCGTAACAATTTGTCAGTATATAAAATGACGACGACGACGACGACGACAACGACGCCGACGATCACCACCACCACCTCCGGATTTATTGCTAAGGAGAATGAGGATTTCCGCTGCCACGGCAGGAAACTTCTGGAGTCCTTTGGCGGATCTGGTGCAGTTGCGGACAAAGCAACTATGTCGGAAAAACCGGAAGACTACTCCGAACGCGAATGGCCGAACACGCTGCAACGGTGCGGATAAATGACGCCAGTTCTCAAGTAGCGGCTCATTCGACGAGATCCGGCCACACATTTAAGTTAAATGAGGACAAAATTCTCGCTAGCGGTGACAGCTGCGTGAGCCGCGAGGTGATTGAGTCGTGGTTCACTGGGTCCAAGTCTGTTAACAAGTGCAACGACCTTCTCTTTCCATACCTGGTGCTGAGTCTTCGCCTAGGCGGAGAAATGAGTCACGCGGGGAGCGCACAGGCGAACATTATTCCGGACACCGGGTTCAATGGGTCAGATGGTCGAGCAATTATCACACCAACATTGAAAATCCGTGATGAAATTACAGCGATTGAAGAAGCGAATGTCGGCCATCGGTCATCACGCCAAGTGCAAAAATCCCCAATAAAGGGTGGGGAAGGGGAGCCGGGAATGTTCATAGGTATGCGGTAGCGTGGCGACTGCATTCTATAAATACTGCAGCCCCTTTGGCATGAGCCACTGGTATCTGCTATTGTCTCTGATGATGCGTTTGAGCAGTAATCCGAAAGGTCAGGCGATGAAAGCTCTTGTCCCAGCGACCGTATCTCCTTTTTCATAAATCTGCATTTACTGAGCTGGACTTGTGACATAATGAAACAAATCATTCTTTTCAGTTCTAGCATTGCCCGGCGTCGAAGTGAGTTAGGAAATTAGCCTGGACTTAATAAATGACCTGCAAGTGTCCTTGTCTCCCTCGAGCCACATTTATGCAGCGCTCATACTGACATTCGGTCAGATTAAAGAGCAACCATTTGCTACCTCAAGAGCACTCAGAAGGACCTAGCGACAGTTGACCTTTTTTCTTTCCATGACCTCTAAAGTGGCGTTATATGTCAAGGAATGTCGAACTTATTGTAATGAGGAAAAGTAGTAAAATATCAGTCTTTCTCTCTTTCCTCTGTCGTCCTATGTTTCGGACAAGAGAGAAACCAGTTGGCAGCAGATGTGATCAGATGTCCTGAATAAACTGACACCTCGAACTTCTTCCTGCCTCCCTATCTACATGCTCGGACTCAACAGTGCCATTAATTACAGGGACCTCACCGTAGTCCTGTCACTGAACTAGTAAAAGTTCAACCTTTCAGCTCTCCTCAGGCCACGGACACGTGGAATTTTTTTGCCAGAAGAACGTGACTACATGATACTGGCGATAGTGTACTGCAAAAGTGCCGCAGGCATTTGTTTTCGTTACTTTCTTCAGAAATGGACACACAATTCACATGCATACACGAAAAAAGGTAAAATACTACAAATCATCCACATTCTTGCTTTATTTTCTCTCCCTATCTCTCTCCAGAAAGCAAGAAGCAAGGAAGCTTTTGGCCTCAGGAAGGAGTTCTTCATTGCTCTGACTTTGGTAATAAACTGAAAGATGACGTACAAATCCGTGACTCATTAAGGGATGTTGAAAAATGATATGTGTTCAGCACGATCATCCATTTCAATCATGCGTGTAGACAAAGCGATCGCTACAGAACAATTGGGAGACTTTTGCTGTTGAAGAAAGTAAAGCAGGTTTTGGGATTTGAACAATATTTGGAAAAGCTTCTTAACGCAGAAAACTTAGTTAAGAGAGACTTTTCCTAAAAATGGTAGAGAGACAAATTACCAATTTTATTCTGACCCATCCGCCAAAAGCTCGACAACCTTGGTGCAATTTGAAATCAAGGCGACAAGGGGCAGGCTTGAGTACAGCCAACGCTGTCAAAACATCTATAAATTACCAAATGCTGATGCATATGCACCGATTTCGATCATGGCAGATTGACGTTATGCAGAGCAAAGGTACGTTGCGTAACCCAAATTCGGAACCACTAATCCCACGATCGTGTAATACGGGAATGACAGTACTAGGGGTCATATGGGGGGAGCATCACCAAGGGGGGGGGGGACGCATGCATTAAAATTTAAAAAAACAGGTAGATTTCGGCAGGATTTATTCTTCAACACGTATATATGGCAACGGAAGTGAGCACGCTAGTGGAATAATAAACAATAAACAGTTCACAATAAATAAAGGGTAGTCGAATAATCCATCACTCACAAAGTTGCGACAGCCCAGAAGCCAATGGAACGAACAACCGATAGAAGAGAAGAGCGGTAAGTGCCAAATACTTCATCTGTGGCGATAAACTGAGATGCGGCGTAATGCACATGAGGTGTGGCGATACACGCTGATGAACAAGGGAAAAGTCAAATATCGTAAAGATGAACGCTGTTCGTATTTTCACAATAAGTCAACTGACTACTGAAAAATAAAAATTTAGGGACAATAAATATTTACATGTGAAGTTTATGTACAATAATGAAATGCACTTGTACACAGGGTAGGTGATAATGGTTGTGTCTTCCTTCTAAAATACAGATAATCGGCCCCAGGTAGAAGAAAATTCAGACAACCACTGCTTGATTTTCTGATCAGAGCGGAGAAAATAACCGAAGCTATAAACCAAAAAGTGGAAGAATACTGCCAAGCGAATAGTCTACTATCTAATGTGGCAAAGTACAAATGTGGATGCCGAATGCGCCCGCAAGTAATAAGGCTGCACACCGACGGATGTGTTCTGATGCGGCCGATGCCGAATCATGAAAGCCCTAGTGGTTCTGGTTCAGCCAATATGAGCACACGCAGACAGAGTTCAATATCGTCTGTTTTTTAGCCTAGACATCGTTGATATAAAGCAAGCGTGAGAAATATCCCTGTCGCATATTGTGGAAGCATATCCGATGCAACAGCTTTCGTAAAGAGAACCTGAAAGGCTCCGTCCTGAGCGCAATTTAGCCATAATATTTTAAGTAAACCCAAATGAATTTAACTGTTTTATTACTGCCAATAAAAGCGAAGGGACGTGTCCCAGGAAGTGGTATTGAAGAAGGAGACACTATCGCTGGGACAAGAGCTTTGTTAGCCTGACGTTTCGGATTCCTGCTCGAACGCATTATCAGAGACAAAAGCAGACACGGGTGGTTCATGCACAAGGGGCTGTAGTATTTATAGGATGCAGTCGCCATGCTACCGCATACCTGTGAACATTCACGGCTCCCCCTTCATCCGGGATCGTCGCATTAGGTGTGCTAATTGTTTGGTGGCCGACACTCGCGTCGTTACTTGCTGCAATTTCATCAGGTGCGTTGGATGTTGGTGTGATGATTGCTCGACCATCTGATCCACCGACCCTGGAGTTGTAAAGAGTGTTAACTTGTTCACTCCGCCTAGGCGAAGTCTCAGCACCGAGTATGGAAGGGAAAGTGCACTGCACTCGTTAATGGACTGGGGGACAGTAAAAATTGCAGCAATTAACGACGCGAATGTCGGCCATCAAACGATTAGCACACCAAATGCGACGATCCCGGATGAAGGGGGAGCTGTGAATGTTCATAGGTATGCGCTAGCATGGCGACTGCATCCTATAAATACTGCAGCCCCTTGTGCATGAACCACCCGTATCTGCTTTTCTCTCTGATGATGCGTTCGAGCTGGAATCCGAAAATTCAGGCTAATAAAGCTCTTGTCCCAGCGATCGTGTCTCCTTCAAGACTACTTCCTGGGACTCGTCTCTTCGCTTCTATTGGCAATGTATTTGGGCGCGATGTGTTCCGATCGGCCCGGCGATAGGAAACCTACGCCCTTCGGGAGCCTCCACGTATTCGCAGATCCGGTTTCTGCACAGGTGTCTCGACAACAATGTGTTACCGAAATGTGTTTCATACAAGCCGTCGGTTAACACGGATTTGACGAGACGGACAGTAGTTCAGCACGACAGAAGGATGATCAGAGTGCTCCTCCAAGATTGCCACGCGAGAATTCGCAAGTACCGTCAAAGGATTGATCAAGAAAAGACTAGATGCTGTGAGGTCATGGACGAGATCGGTACAAATATGGTCCTGCAGAGGGTGACTGAATAAGCTCGCGAACAGAGAGTGATACGCGATGCAGCACTGGAGATCAAATTCCAAAAGCTGCCAAATCCAACGTCGCCCAGAAACGACAAATTGTTGCACAACCTGTCGTCAAAGGAGCTGACGAAGGATCAGATGCAGGTTTTACGGCACAAAGCTTCATTTAGCACGGCTGAGGCCAAACCTGTTAACATGATTGCGGCAGTGCAATCAATCCTTAGTCAGACGGAGGCAACGAAGGAGACTAAGAGCCTCATCCGACATCAAGTGTCGTCTCTCCGGATGGCCCACAGACCGCGGGAAGTGCTTTCCAAGGTCGAACGTGATGCGCTTAGGGAACTCAAGGCGGACAAAGGCCTGGTCATCGTGCCATCGTGTCGCTCAAAAGTACTCCAACGTACGGACTGGCTAAGTGGCTGTTCCGGCGTCTCAAGTTCCTGACCGCTGAGTCAGACACCACGGTCTCATCGTCAGCAAAATTCCTGGAGAAACTCAAAGGGGTAAGCCTTCATCCAAATGAGGTCATGGTATCTTTTGATGTTACATCCGTTTTTACTTCTATTCCCCGGGACCTGGCGATCGAGACAATCGAGCTGCTACTACGAGGTAAATGCGATGAGACGGCGAATCGTCTTGGACACGCCCAAGTTCTTCAGCTCCTGAAGTTCTGTATCAGGACATACTTCACGTTCGACGGAACAATCTACGAACAGGTGAAGGGCACACCAATAAGTTCGCAACTCTCGGGAATCGTCTCCGAGGCGGTCCAGCAACGGTTAGAGTCGCTGATCTTCCAACACCAGAGACCGAAGTTCTGGGCCCGGTATTTTTGATGATACCTTCGTCGTCATCGAAGGGGATCAGGTGCTGGTATTCATAGAAAATCTTCCCGGACATTCAATTTACGATGGAGGAGGAAGAGAACAATCAGCTGGTCTTCCTGGATGTCCTCTTATGCCGCAATGATTATGGTGGACCAAAGACCATGGTGTTCAGGAAAGCGACATATACGATGCAAGTACTGAACTTCAACAGCAACCACCCAATCAGCCACAAACGCAGTTGTATATGGACGCTCTATCGGCGTGTTGTAACGCACTGTAGTGAGCCGGAAGACAGGATTGCCGAATAAAAATACCTCCGAGGAGTCTTCAAAGCCAATGGCTACCCGCACAACTTCGTCAACCGATTCATGCGCAAAAGGGACGAAAGGTCTAACCGCATGGACACCAAATCTTGACGAGCGCTTCCGTATGTCAAGAACGTTTCGGAAGCTGTCGGCCGCCTTCTCGCACCACTTGGGGTTGGAGTTGCACAGAGACAGGAGCCAAGCATCAGGCGTCAGGTAAAGAAAGCGAAAGACCCGCTGCCATGGCTAGAAACGTCTGGAGTCGTTTATCGGATCTGGTGCAGTTGCGGACAAAGCAACTTCGTCGGAAAAACCGGAAGACAGCTCCGAGCGAGAATGACCGAACACACTACAGCGGTGCGGAGAAATGATGCCAGCTCTCAAGTTGCGGCTCATTCGACGAGATCCGGCCGCACATTCAAATTCGACGAGGCAGAAATTCTCGCAAGAGGTGACAACCGCGTGAGCCAGGAGCTACCTAAATCATGGTTTACTGGCCCCAGTCCATTATCAAGTGCAATGAACTTCCCCTTCCATACCCTGTGCTGAGACTTCGCATAGACGGAGTAAGTAGTTACGCGGGGAACGCACAAGTAAACACTTTTCCCAACACCATGGTCGGTTGATCAGATGGTCGAGCAATCATCACACCAACATCCAACGCACCTGATGAAATTGCAGCAAGTAACGACGCGAGTGTCGGCCACCAAACAATTAGCACACCTAATGCGACGATCCCGGATGAAGGGGGAGCCGTGAATGTTCACAGGTATGCGGTAGCATGGCGACTGCATCCTATAAATACTACAGCCCCTTGTGCATGAACCACCCGTGTCTGCTTTTGTCTCTGATAATGCGTTCGAGCAGGAATCCGAAACGTCAGGCTAACAAAGCTCTTGTCCCAGCGATAGTGTCTCCTTCTTCATGTCTTTTTACTGGTTATGCGAGTGACTACGCGCAAATATTCTTGAAGAACCAAGTAAACCATGATGCACGCGTTCTACCAGAGGCCATTCGGAGCTCTCATGGAAGCTGAACGTTTGCGCCGTATCCAAGGCAAATTAAACCAAAGCGTTGGCAACAATCCTTACAGCACGTGTTGCATTGTGAGTACAACCACGACACAAAAAGGTGTACCTACTCTTTCGGAAGAAACGGACTACGGGAAGGTGGGGAAAAACCGAAGGCAACCTTATGCCAAATAACTTATTACTAAAAAGGTCACAGAAGAATTACTCTGTGCTTGTGGTTATATCATCGGGTTGGGTAAAATTCGATGAGTGACTTCCTTTAGCCACGAAGTGACACATTGACAAAATAAATATAGTTGTTAGTTGCGCATGTTAAACGTAGTGGGGTTGCATCGCGTATCCTTACCGTTTGCAGTTTAGTGGACTTCACAATATCTGCAGCCCAAATGGGGAAGCTTGATAGAAAGTAGAATATATTTTAAATCAAAATACTAGAGCACATATAAGTAACCCCTGTACTGCAGGTGGACTTACGCTGAATTTCAAGGGGGGAGACGGTTAGGGTTAAAGTTGGGGCTAGGAGGGCTAGTGTTTGGGCTGGATTTGGAGTTACAATTAGGACACAATAATAGTTATCCCCTCTGGGATTTAGTCCAAGACTACTATTTTATATAAAATACCCGACAGAACTTGGAGAAAACACTTAGGCGTACTAGAACAAGGAACAGAGACACTACACATTAATTAGTAGGTTCTTTTGCAAATTTAAATAATCCATTTAACTTATCTAGGCGAAATTTGGCCTTCACACTTTGATATTTATTTAAGAGTTCCTAAGCAGTAACATTTGGATTAGGGTCCCTTCGGTGAGCGCAAGGGATGGCGACAATGGCAAAAGTGAGCTCGAATAGCATAATACGTGTGATGTGACGACACGGCGTCTGTATGTTGCCAAACGTTTTAGCCAAGGGGGGAGGGGGGCTGGGTTGCCTTCACACTTTGGCGACACAAGACAGAGAACTAAACACCTTGCCTCCGATGACAAGAACAACAAAAGCTACAATCACCTCTAACGGTAGCTCGCTTACACGTTGAGCGTTGTTCGAAATGGCGTTCCCGTGATAGAGTCAGATATCTTCGAGAGGAGATTTTTCGTCAAGTGCATTAGCAGATGAAGATCTGTAGTCAGTTGCCAATCATCAGTGTCTACGAAGTGAACACACAACGGTGGGACAATCAAATCTCTATTTTCCATCCGGAAATGGCTGTCCAGTTTTCACAACTGGATTAAATAAATCACAACTGATGTCGAAAAGAAACCAAAAAGAATCGGCTGACGAGCCCCAAGAAAATAGGGCAAAATAGGACACCCGAACAACGCAACAGAAACATTAAATCCTAAACGTCGGGATTCTCTCTCGCACCCATCATCAGGAACAGCAACAGATAAGGGCGATGGACACACAAGGCTTGCAGTAATGAAAAGGTACAGTTTCTGTGTCACGTGTGGTACCACATATTTATCAAAATAAGCAGCGCCCACATTCATTGCAGCTGGTCGTACTTGGTGCGATGATGGCATGGTCGCTCACCTCCTAGTCGCCAATCGCAGCACTTTTTCATCATTGGTCGTTAGTGCCTCGGCAGTTCGTCTCACCGGTACTGCCACTTAGAGAAATGATTGTCGGCGCGCTCCCCGTGTGATTATCCTGTCCAAATCAACGTCTGAGGATTGAACACAAACGATGCAGGTAATCGCAGCACTTGTCAACGCACTACGGAGCGGTAAAATCGAACCCATGCTGACCACTCATGTCATTTTGGTTAGTTGAAAAAAGAATCCGGCCTTTTCAAAATAAAAGTTCTGATTCAGTCCCTTGAATGCATCATGACTTGAGAATTGGCATCATTCCTCCTTCTCACCGTTATTCCGTGGTCGAGAATTCGGTTCGGTCATCGGTCGCAACTCATTCAGTTCTAGCCTTTTCTTGCGTGGCAGTGGGTCTTTTGATCTTCTTTCTGGATACCTAGTTGCTGTCGCCGCTGTGTCTGAAATGCCCATCCTAAAGAGTGTGTGAAGTCGACTGAGGACTTCAAACGCGTCATTCAGCGATCGAATGTGTTCTCCAAATGTTAATACTGATGTGGTGAAGATTCTTCCCGTCTGTGCGTGCACGGCTTGATGAGGTGATGCGAGTACTTATTTTCCCTGAATACTAGTTGGACGTTATGTTATTCTGCAACGTTATCTTCCGGTTTACTACATTGCCTCTCGACAAGCCGATTTAGAGCTCTTGCACAACTCCATTTGTATGTGATTCCTGTCTTCATTTAATCATCTTCGTAGCATTTGGGACTGTCGAGGATGTCGCATTAGACCAGCTGGTCGATTTCATTCTCATCCATCACAAAACATGCTTCCTAGTAGGACACCGAGAATGGTCCCTGAATGTTATTACCTTATCCATTCCTTTGACAAGGAACTTGCCTTTTATACACCGAGCTCAAAATTTCCGTGTTTAGATAACGAAGGAACAGGAATGACAACCTTTACAGGAACTTCTCAGCACTAGTGTATGTTGTCTACAAAGTAAATGGCATTTTTAACTTGCTATTGGGTTGTTCTGCCGAACGTGAAATGCACTTTGTCTCGGAACTGCAGGAGACGGAGGATTTAGGCGTGTCTGACTCAGTGCTCCTTTTAATCGTATTTCTCCCCTAGAGGTACTTTGACGGTCTTGACTTTCATATTCTGAGGAATATTAGTAAAGAAAAACTTGAAATAAAATATTACCATGATCACGCTGAGCAGATGACATAATACTTAAGTTGGTTTAAGAACTGTGATAACAAATTAACTGTTATAAAAGCAGTATTCCATGCTAAAATGGCCGCTTTGTAATTCGTAATTCGGAGTGCTTCTAGGTCGTACGGCGAGTTGGCGGGAATGCTCAATTTGTGCATCATAGGGAAGACATAAAATCGGGCCAAGGGTGTTTAATAGGCTCTTGTCATGCGCCGGGTGATCGAAAACATTGCACCTATCATCTTGACCGCTAACTATGCCACTGTCAATTGTTCGTGCCAGTTTTTTACGACGCTTCTCCCATAAGGCACAGTACAGCGAAACCTACGCGAGCATAAGCTTCAATCTATCCCTTTCTTGTGAAAGCCTAATTCATTAATGAATGACTAGTTCGTACGCGGCACTCGTAGGCCGACTGTCAGCCACCGTGTCCGAGCCCGCCTCCGGCGAACCTGGCTAAGGCTAGCCATTGGGCCCATGAGGAGGAGGGAGGGAGGGACTCGGGAGACGCTGCACAATCCTGCTATCATTATACACTAATTCGGACGCGAGTCATCGTCCTTCGTCCACCACGCCGTGGTAGATGTCGTCGCATGCGACGGTGGAACCGTCGGTCTTCCAGTGGCCTCTTGGCCATCCAAACGTATTCCGTTCTGCCGAAAACGACTGTCAAATGTCCTCTTTCCACAGGCATTAAGTCATTTTTCGATAACGGTAGGGCGTAGGGCCTCAAATAACTTGAGATTGCCCGTGAACCGTTTTCTATACGACAACTACATACGATCCTAAACCCTACCGTAACCTTTTCTTGAATTCCTGACCGAATACAAGCTTACCAGGGGCAGTTAATTTAACTTCCGAGTATTTTTGAGAATTTGTTTTTGCTTATCTTTTTATTATTGCTCTTGCTTTC
>CACRXP010000875.1:224891-242224 GCA_902702965.1 Spirometra erinaceieuropaei | reverse complement strand
GCATAGTTGAATCGTTTCTTCTGCAAATGACTAGAAGATGATGGTACAAGTGATGATTCCTAGGAGCTCAGTGGGGAGAATTTGAGGAACCTTTCGGTATGGACCATTCTAACATAGACAATTCGGCTCTCTTGACATTTCCCGGTAGTGCTTTCATGTAGGAAAGAAACTGGCGCCTGCCTCAGGTAGAGTTTGTCTGGAATGTGGCTCTGTTGCTGATATCAGAGATAGACGACACCAATAAGCACCTTTGTGAAGAAGGAGACATGATCGCTGGAACAAGAGCTTTATTTGCCTGACATTCCGGACTCCTAATCGAACCCCCAACGGAGACAAAGCAGATACGGGTGGTTCACGCGCAAGGGGCTGCAGTTCTTATAGGATGCAGTCGCCATGCTACCGCATACCTATGAATATTCACGGCTCCCCTTGTGCATGAATCACCCGTATCTGCTTTTGTCTCTGATGATGGGTTCGAGCAGAAATCCGAAACGTCAGGCGAATAAAGCCCTTGTGCCAGCGATCGTGTCTCCTTCCTCATGACTGCTTTCTGGGCTGCCCGCTGACAGTCTGCACGTGTTGTTCCGCGACAGATGATGGCTTTAGGTCAAAATATCCATCTCACATGTCGGGCCGAGCCTAAAGAGGATTACCTCGGAGGGTTTATCCATATTCGCGGATTGATTTCCAAAGAAACTAAGGAAGACAAGACTGTGGCGTCGAACGCAAGGGCTTTACGCAATACCTCGTTCGCCCATACAGTTTTGCCTAGCACGATATAATCGACTGATGATCTGTTTCGAGAAATCGCTGAGGAACTTCTGTGTCCAGCTCCAGCAGTCTCTCGGGAGGAGACGAGTCGCCAAATTCGCGTGGTTAAACTCGAGGCAGTGAGTTCTTGCGGAGATGTCAAATCCGCAAAACCAGAGAATTTTAGGTTTCAGCGCTTGCAGCCTTCTCGCAGAGCAAGTTGTGCACTTCCACAGTCTGCATCGAGTAGGAACAAAACGATCCCAAACCCTCCGTTCTTGCACTGTATGAACGGAGAATAAATCCCCTCCGACGTTGCACTATATCTTGCCTGTCGCATCTTTGACTTCATCAACAGAACGGGGGTTTGGAACATAAACCATTGAAGCTCCTCCAAACGAGGTGCACATGTCTTCGTACTTGCTGTAATCTAAGTCGCTGTGATTTATAGTTTCCTTTGTACATCATCATGCACAGTTGATATAATTCTGTTACCCCTGCCTCCCTCCCCCTCAGAACGCCCGGACTAGAACCCCCGATTTCTTAATCTTTCCCTGAAACTACCTGTCATTATGCTTTGTTTTTATTTGTACCCTGTAGTTCTACCTCCATTTTTTCCGCGAGCACTATCTACTGTTGGGTTTGGGTTCCAGTCCGTGCAGTCCGTTTGAAAGAGAGCCCTTAAGGCACAACGAAACGAGTGAGTTCCGTATAAACGATCGGTGAGCGCCCCCTACCATTGTATATTCCCGATCGAAAACCGACAGGACAACGGACTCGTGGCCCGGTGGGTAGAGGCGTGGATTTCTAAACCAACAGGTCGCGAGTTCGAGGCTCGGGTGTTCCACGCTTCGGGCTTGGGTATGGCTGGCTGACGACGGCTAATAAGCCAGAAATGGCCATTACAGTCTCCCTTGTCTTTGTCGGTAATACCACTCTACATATAGGAATGGCTACAGGTCATTCAGTCAATTGAATGAAGTTCATGGTCTCCTCCATCTTCAGCAGCTCATGTGACTGCGGACTGAACGGTCCCCAAAAGGTGCTTTAACTGCCAGCAGGAAATATGCTGTCTGCTGACAAGGGACTATAAACTGTTCTGATGAACCGAAAAGACTGTAATGGAAAAGCTAACACCCCTTTTGATGACAGCACAGAACTTGCAAGCAAAACAGTGGCAGATCGGCTGAATAAACTGCTTAGAGAATACCGGCGGAAAAAAATGTGATCATGGAGGATGATGAGTGCCAAATAAAAGCAATCGGCATTGCTCTAGCCCGATCCTATGATCTGCCAAAAATTAATAAAACGAATGTCCGACTGCAGTCAATCGTTGCCGTAAAAGGTAGCTCCACCTATAGTTCGGCAGAGCAAATGTACTCAACACTGAAGTTCCGCCAAGACAATTCGACTACCTCAGTCCGATCAGTCTCTCAATTCCTTATTGACCTTCGTGTTCGGAAGATCCAATCGGACGAAGTCATGATCTCTTTCGATCCCACGTCGTTATTCACATCCATCCTGCCAAACTTGGAGCATTAAATCTTGTGCAAGAGACTTGCGGAGGCTTGAGACGAGACTCAGAGCCCACTAAAAAGTGGGCACCTCATGAGGCTGCTTGAATTCTGCCAACCAACTTTCTTAATTTTTGCTGGAGAGACCTATGAGCAGATTAAGGGAACTCCAGTGGGCTTACCAGTCTGCGGTTTAGTGGCAGAACTTGTCCTACAGGAGTTAGGAAAAGACTGCCTTCATACAACATGGGCCGGTATTTTGGCGCCGTTACGTAGACGATACGTTTGTTACCGTAAAGGACATACTACAGAATTTTCACAGTCTGCCCAACGCAGCCTTCCCTGATGTACAATTCACGAGGAAAAAAGATTGGGAACGGCAGCTACCCTTCCTTGATGTGCTCGTCAGACGAACTCACAACGGTGAACTTCAAACGACGGTCTATAGTATAGCACAAACACCGCAAAGGTTTCCAATTTTCATAGCAACTATCCGGTGGCCCAAAAACGAGACTGTAAAAACGCTCTTCAAACGGATCCAGAGTAATTGCGGCAAACCAGAGGCAAGAGCACGTGAAGCCCACTATCTCCGCGACTAGTTTTTGTATAATAACTATCCTAAAGCATTTGTAAGTCACTATCTACGCGGTCGCCCCCCAAGAGAAAACAAACAGCAAAACTACCAAGAATATGGCATTCTCTGCCACACATAAAGGACGTTTCATGAACGGCCGAGCGCATTGATGCGGAACTAGGTGTTGGAATTGAACATCCACCCAAAACCATCTTGCGCAGTAAGGTCATGGAAATTAAATAGCGGTTAAATTCCGGAGGACAATCTGGGGTGGTGTATCGCATCCCGTGTCGAAACTGTCCATGTAGCTACACAGGTCGGACTGGACGAATGCTCGGGTCGCACATACGCGAACATGGGGCGACGAATTATCGCAAGTAGTTGCTCACACCTACGAAATCGGCAATGAGTCTAGCTTAGCAGCCACAAAGACAATCGCTCACTCCGGAAACAAAACAGGCCTAAAATTCGTTGAGGCCTGGGCCTCAAATAAGAACTCAGCCAATCGCTTTATCGATCTGGCGCCGTCATACGAACCATTCGCAGTCACCTCCAGTCTTTCATCATCGATCGATGATTAACTAACACCCTCTGCAATTGTCGCGCTTTCCCTTGTTGCTCCTATCTCTGACGGTGGACTTCTGTGCGAGTTCGAAAGCTCAGAACCATAAATAAACTGTTCCGATACTTAACCAATCTTCTTTGCTTACACATACACCTGGAACCCGAACTTTTGCCTTCGTATGTTTCCTAATTCTTTTGAAAGTTCTGACCTGATGACAGAAATTGGGCCTTAATCAATGAAAATGGTAAGTGAAAGCATATACAAACTAGCGTCCTCAAGGATGCTGCTTGTTATCGCCACATATGCTGAACTCATACCTTCGGATCGAAGTTGACTCGGAAGAGTCCAGTTTTCGGATCCGAAATCAGTAAGGGACGCAGGAGGTTCTCCTCGCAGTCCGCATCAACGCTCATACGCCAAGCCTGGAAGACGTCCTCGTCCCACCTGTGAGAGATCAAGACAGTAAACAATGTGACTGCCGGGATAAAAAACGCTTAGTATGCATGAAGGAGGTTGAGACACCGTCCCACGCAAGGTTCAACAACTTCGGCTCTTTTCTATCTTGCCATTTTCTCATGACTACAGCCTATGGGGACGGGACGGAGCAGAATCAGTGACCTCGAGCGGCGATAAACAAGCGTAATCTAAACTGGCCTGTTAAGGGTAACTATAAATGACCGGTGAGGTTTATTGCTAGGCCGCCTATTAATCCTGGAGTGCTTTTATTGGCTCGACCTGGATACTTATCGGAGAAAGTGAGCCAGTCTACTTAAAAGGAAATGTAACACCAAGACTGTCGTCTCTTATGCTTCTTCGTGACTGTGTGTGTGCGGTGACAAGCTCTTACCGACCGTGTACCTTTCAACCCTGCAGGATGGACTGTGGCCAAAATAATCGGAAGGGGCATTTAGCAGTAATAATGAAAGTAACTCACTTTTTGAGTTTCTCTAGCAACGCAGAGGCCCTTGTCCGTACTCGGTCTGCATCCTTCGATTGCATCAGGCTGAAATTGGAAGGGCATGAAGTAATCCTAGAGGTTTCTTTTCTTAACGTCCATCAGGTGGAAATTATCTTTTCGAAAAAGACACATTTCGTCGCGTCGGAGTGGCATTCAGTGATCTGGCCTGCTTGCCAAACGATTCTGCCTTGGTTTTCTGCTCTACGGCCCCTACAGGCCGTTGCATAGTACCAGGAAGCCGATGATAGGGAGCATAATCAACCAGTAAGAAGGTGAGCGAGATGGGCAATAGCGTTAAAGGCTACATATGTTGTTTTAAAACAATGCTAACGATGACAGCAGCAGGGTATTGGCAACCCACACCTTCTAGGATACAGTCCAATCGAAAAGAGGACACATTACGGACACTTGTCAAGTGCTGCGGTTCTCACTGCCATTTAATCAATTCGCATATCATATTAATCTGTGTTGAGCCGTATAATACGGCCATAATACGTGCCAGGATCAGCAAACCATGGGCCTCGCAGCCTGGTATGCGCTGACAGTTCTCCGACACCTGATTCTCTGCCGGTAGATGCCCTTGCCTTCCCGCTGGGTATACGGTTCGTGAGCATGGCTGCCCAGTCATCCTCCTCCTGGCCGGTTCTGGTGTTGCTACTGTTAGTTAAAATCCAGGCCAATTGTTGTGTGGAACAAAGGGTGTGGAGTGGAGCGGCAAGGTGCGGGCTCCGCCGCACCATCCACCTGCGCTCTTCCCGCCTCCGGTATTCTTGATTCTGTCTTGACATCGGTCTCAGGCGGTGGGAGAGGAGAGAGTGCGGTAGATGCAGCGCAAGTCTACGTTCGCTACAAAGTAATTCACGTGCAAGTCACCGTGCCTGCTTCAGCTTGCTGTGGAGCACGCGGTGGATATCGTCGGACTGTCAGTACGCGCAAATATTGCGAATAATCATATGCGAAAATGCAGAAAATCCAACATGAGATAGTTGCAACATCTTGCATTGAATTTGTGCTAAATTCGAGAGCGTATCTAAGCCCCACAAGGCAAACTACCAAATGCACGGATGCGTCTAAGAGTCACCGATTGAACTTCAACTGAGGTTAAGACGCATTCGCCAATTAGCTTCCTCATGTTAATAAAAATTCCTTCAAGAATAGGCAGTTTGCAGATAGTGGCATGCACTTTTGGGGAAGGTGCGTACTGCGTAGTAGGGATCCGCTTTGCCCCTGGCTTATTACACAAGGTTTTCTTTTAGAAAACAGGTAAAAAAATACTGTGGTGAGTTGCTGAGGCGTTGAGCAGTACGCACGTTATTTTCGGAGAAATAGGCTGCCTGTTCTAAGGCTAGGCCAAATTTGGATGGACGGGGCAATTTCTCATTGCCAGAGGTCTTCCATCCCCTGTTTTTAGCATCAACGTTTAATAATACTGCTAGTTTTTGCAGTACAAATAGCATCCATACCTTTTTTATGCAGATCAGTCTGTAGAAACAATCGTACAAGTAAAATACCACCCTTTATTCCTCTCCGGGGACTGCGATGGACTGGCACCTACTTAACCACCTGTTGAAATCCGCGTCGTTCGAGTTGCCGACTATCCCTCTCCAACCCCTTCAGAAGGCGGGACCAACCGCTGGGATTTAAATGGGCAAACCGGTCTATCCCAGCACTTGAAAAGAAGATACGAGAGGTAGTTTGCTCGTACGATTTTTTCTGCAGTTCAACCTACACGAGGGGCGCACCTATGCTATCTTTACTGCAAAAAACGTGCAGTGTTATTAGTCAGTTGTGCTAAAAATAAGAGATGAATCACCCCTTGGTGCGGTTCATAGCCCCTTCCATTCCAGTTTATCCGAGTCTCTGGGGTGGGGACGTGCGCTTTCAGTGTGCTTAAGGTGGAATAACCACTGGGCTGAGGCTTGTTTTCGTCCCTTGAGCCGCTATGAGTCGCGGACTACTGAACGAACTTTCCGGAAATCATCAAAGATTGTAGATGAACTTACGGGTGGTGGATGTGATCCAGGAGGTAGGGGACCAGACTGAGACGCTTCTGCAATTCCGCGGACCACTTTAGCTCGCCTGCCACAGACGGCATGTTCTTGTCCACCAGACTGGGTGGCGGTCTGTACCTGGATGTCGTTTCAACGCTGGTTTCGAAAGAACTGGAAGCCGTCACGGGCTCGGGTTGCACCCCCGTTTCCGAGTGCTTAGAGGAGGTGGTGTCATCGTCAGCGGCGGTGGCGGCGGCAGCGCCTGCTGCAACAGCGGGCGGCGGGTCGTTTGAAGTGGCGCTGTCTTCGTGTATGGACGCCTCCTCATGGGCTTCCCCGGGGGGCGGACTCACTGACGAATGGCTACTGCGACTGTGTGGCGGGCTAGATGTCTCACCTAGCAAAGACAACAGACAGAGGAAAGAAGTCCTCGACGCCTTTTAGGAAGCAAACTCGAGGCTCAGGCCTAGCAAAGCTGCAGTGAGTTCCTAGTCCCTGTAAGCTGTTTGACTTTAAAGAAGTTCCGGGGTCAGCAGTGGAGTGAGTCTTGAATTTTGGGGAGAGTCTAGACTGAGGATGCTCCAATACAGAAGGTCTATTACAGTGTGTGACCAATCTCATGAAATGTTAGTCGAAATTCAGAAATGCGTTTTCGGTTAGCAAAGATTACTTAGGTGGGGTTGTAAGATTGATTAGCATGCAGCGTAATACTATAGCATTTTGGACTCATTAGGATGCCAACTTTTGGATGCACTCCTTTTTGATCTCCTGCAGAAACCACACTCGGTAAAAGATGTCTACGTATGTAGCATGCATTTTTTCTATTGATTTTCGATGGTCTTATAAATCTAAATATATTTTCTGGAAACCATGCACAATATATGCTTCCTCCTACTTATTTGGGAGAAAATCACATTGTGTTCATATTTCGCATCCGAAGAAAGTGTATATTTAGGTTTTAAAAAAGTTTCCAGATTCCCGAATAATTTTGAGCCTGATCTGCCATTGCATTAGCTTTTAGCGACTTAAGTCTACAAGGTGCATGTTTTCCGCGTAAGGAAAATAACATTTTCCTCTATAACTACAAGAAGGTGCCATATAGAACTCATAAATCCTTGCAAAGGATGCGGTCTACGTTGTACATTTCATGAGGAGCATTGGTAAACGGACATGTGCGGTCCTGTATGCGTGGACATCGAATGGTCTTAAAAATAGCATAATTAGAAACTTTTTTAAAACCTAAATATACACTTTCTTCAGATGCGAAATATGAACACAATGTGCTTTTCTCCCAAATAAGTAAAAGAAAGCATGTTTTTTGCATGGTTTCCAGAAAATATATTTGGATTTATAAGGCCATCGAAAATCAATAGAAAAAATGCATGCCAAATAAGTAGTCATTTTTTACCGAGTGTGTTTTCTGCAGGGGATCAGAAAGGAGTACATCCAAAAGTCGACATCCTGATGAGTCCAAAATGCTATATTATTACGCTGCATGCTAATCAATCTTACAACCACGCCTAGGTAATCCTTCCTAACCGAGGACGCATTTCTGAATTTCGGCCACTCACTGTATGTAGGTCTATTTCTAAGTGCAAAACTCGGTTGCTGGTTACGTGTGTTTATGACCTTTTTATTTTCATCCAGAAAGTTGGTTTTTACCATCAGTGCCTGTGTCTACATCCTGTGGTCGCCACCTTTACCTGTCAAGCGGGACAAGTCGGAAAAATAAAATAAGAATCGATACCAAGATCCAAAGTGGGACCACCAATTACTGAGACCGACGCTGAAGCGCGCGGGCGGGGTTTTAAGACATAGCTTCTGTGCTAATGAGGATGCCAAGAAAAAGTATGGAGACTGACTCGACTAATTCTGGCTTGTTTACCGACATCAGCCAGCGCTTCCTTAACTACTCGCCGGGAAGACCTGAGTCTTTAGGTCGAATCTGGCCGGGCTCAAATGCTTGAGTCAACTGCTTCACCATCGGAGTCACCAGCTCACCCATTATCAGCTGTTCTCGGGAAGATTTCTGTGAGCAAATGGATGGAGGCCGGAACGTGCCTATTCCGTTTTTTGCCTTCGAGTTCCTGAATTAAGCGTACCTATGCGAATGCACTCGAGGGGTCGATTCTGAAAGTTCAAGGCAAAACAGAACGAGCACGTTGGTTCTGCAGTCGGATTGTTGAGACATTGAGTAGTATACCAGTGTTCAATCGACGGGGTGTGAATCTTTGATCCCAATCCTTGCTGCCAGAACGGGCTGCACCGCAGAGCGCTGGGGCATAGCGGGACCAGACTGTCCCTGTGGCATGCACAAAATCTGTGCGAGCCAATGACTACTGCCTTACTGTAACGTCCCCTGATCTCTGCAGGGTTGTTTGAATGCCGTGACACTTTAGGCGCGTGGGCCTAGGATGGAGATGGCGTAGCCGCATGTTGGTGAAAATGGCCGGTGTCCCTTCCACTCTCTTCCGCCGATCCCTTCTCCCGGTCCGTATCGTGTCGTAACGTTCGTACCGCTGCCCTCACTACACCCGCAACCCCCTCGGCCCTTCCCTGCAGTTGCCCCCAGCGCTGCGCTCCCCACCGGTTTTCCAGCTGGCATGTTGGCCTCGCCTCTCTACCCAGACAGGTCACTCGACTGTTGTAACTCATCCCGTTTGTACTTTTAACTGTCATCATATTCCTTTTCAATTCCTTTTTCTGTTCATTATATCTTCCAGTCCGCTGATCGCTTCTTCTTCCTTTATGTATGGATGAGTATCGTGAACTGTTAACAATCGTATTCAGATCAACACAAGCCAGGATCTCTTCCTCGATATTCCGTTACGTGGTGTGTGCTACCCTTGACGTCCTCGGCCGCTACAGTACACGCGTGTGCTGGCGCGCCTTAAATGCAAGCCTTCACGTCACAACGGCCACTGCGTCCTTGCCCCACACTGGCTGGTTGACGGACTCAATAAGTCGGCCGTTGCATAAAATAAGGGAGAGAGAATGAGACCCTCACTTGGGAATCCCTCCTCACAGAACATCAAGGCATTCATAACTACAACAAATTTGATTCGGATTTGTGAAAATCCCCAACAATTGATTACATCTGTGATTTTCTATCTGCAGTCATCAAGAAATAGGAATACCGACGAACACACTCGAGGAACTATTATTAAGGTGCACATTAAATGTGCAGTTCCTTTTTGACAACCAACTCTGTAGCCAAACAGACGGTGTTGCTATGGGCTCATCTCTTGGACCTCTCTTAGCCGACGTCTTCATGGGCAAAACGAAATCTAGTCAGGTGTTTGGTAAAAAGGGCTAGAATAATTTGTTCAACAGATAGTATAGAGGAGGAACTTACAAAATCCAGGACCTGCTTCGCGAAAACGGGTATCCTGACAAGTTCATTGCAAAGAACCTTACCGAACGACCCGCAAATCTAACCACACTGAGCGCCGAAAAGAAAACCTTGTTCCTCAAAGTCCCTTCCCAAGGAGACGCTGCAAGTGAACTCCTAAGAAGATGCCTTGAGCAAGCTGTCTCGGGAACCTTCCCAGCAGCAAGGTTTCGCATATCATTCTCTACTAACCCTATTTTACGCGGAGATTGCAAGGATAGGCTGTCAACTCAGACCAAATCAATGTTCATCTACTCATTCACTTGCTTCCGTGGAGCAGGTTATATTGGTCGTACGAGTCGGCGCCTTTCCAAAAGAATACGAGAGCACCTTCCCGCATGGCTGGAAAAGGTGAAACTAGGAGGATAGACAGCGCCATCCTTGCGCATGCAGGGGATTTAGGTCAACGTGTAGACCCCGCTGAAGCATTTCGTGTGATTTATAAGGTCCCCTCGAGCTACCCTAAGCTACTGGGCCAGCACCTGTTAGCAATAGCAGAAGCGGCCGCCATCAGGTTATGAAAACCGAGCCTATGCCCCCAGAAGAGCCTCGTTCAGGCTCCGCGTTTACCTTGGTCAAAGGTTGACTAACCACACAACTTTCTGCGCCCTTCCGCTCTTGCCTAGCCTGTATCTTAAAAAACTAACTTTTATCGATTTTCTTTCACTCCCTGTACCCCGTCCCATATAAATGTACCGGCCTGACAAGAAGATATTGAAAGCCACGTTGGCTCGCCACCTTTTATTCTGAAAATTTTATTCACTTGAATCTGCCGCGATGAGCCAAGAGTCGGGGCTTGAAAGGTTTCCAACAGATTGGATAACTCGATCCTTTTTAGGACTGGGAGTCAGGCTGAAATGGCTTCCTTGCAATGTGTTCTTTATAGCATCCCCACTCATGTGAGATCCGAGGCACACTCATGGGAGCCTTGCGCACGCCGTGGAGACCACGTCGTGGATGTGGCTCGCGCAGACGGGTTGTTTAGATTGGTCAGTCATTACGTTCGCGCCCCCCTGCGGTAGTCTCGACATTGTCACGCAACCGGAGCATGATGGCTGAGGGAAGAGGAAGTGCGGTAGGTAATTAATGGGAGATGGCACCCAAAACCTCAGTTAGCTAGAAATAATACCTACTCTATCTATTTGAGTAGGTTATAGCCCCACATATTTGTTGTTTCATCCTTACATGGCTGGCGAGTGACAGTAGTAGCTCTCATCTCACCTGCAGTCCTAATGTTGCTTCACTTGAGATGCGAACGCTGAAAAGCCGGCCACAGTTAACCACCCTTCAGCAAGGCTTACAGAGCTGGCGAGTGACAGTAGTAGTGGGGTTGCGGCTAAATCTAATCTTGCATAGTTCAGGAGAGTTGAGAAACGATCGCTGCAGACCCCCGACTACTTTGCCATCCTTTACATATGCTTCCGTTGGCCGTGAGTGACGACATTAGTAGCTTTGAGGCTTATTCTGTGACAGCCTAGCTTACGACACTTGGGGATGGATGGCTTTCGACCTATCCTATGTTTACCAAACTTGATATTTGCTTCCACAATTAAAGACCCAGCGCAGTAGTCGGTATGCGGAATAATTTACGGTAGCATTCGTTTGGACTCTTGCGATACGATGGTTGTGGCCCGACCATTTGGCTTATCGATTATGACCATTACTTCTATAGGTACAATGTGAGAACGATGAGTGTTACTAGCCCACGAGTCACTTATAAACCCTGTGAGCTTCGCATATTTTCAACCCCTATGTGGGTTAAGGGAAAAGCGAGTTTGTTGAACCTCACAGTTGGGCCTGGTTTTTTAGGTAGTAAGCGGACAAGGAGGGACTGAAAGTCCATTGGCAGGGGTATTATCTCACGAGTTTGGGGACAATCCTCTCAGAATCACATTTATCACTAAGAGGATGGCCACAGTTTGCCAGCCTTCCCGAATCGTCAGTAATACCCGGCAGAACTCGCGGTCGGTGTCTCAGCCCGCGAGAAACTGTAACAGGCATGGAAGTGCCTGCCACCGGAGGTCCGGCTTCAGGCAGTCTCACGCCAGTGGAGGTAAAAAAAGAAAAAGCAGTTTTCCAAGCTAGTCTGAGTGTTCTCTGATGGAGGAAATGAAAGTGAATGCAATGGGGAACAAAAAGAGCTGAGAGCGAAGTAGTTACCAGTGTGGAGATCCGGAGCCTTTGCCAACTTTTCGGCCAACTCCTCATGAGCAGTTACAATCTTTCGAATGGCACACACCTCCTGGTCAAGGTCCTGCAAGATCTTTGTGTAGTACGGTTCCAATTGGTCCTTAATGTGCTTCCTGTTTCCCAGCGAGCTCAAGATGGTAAGCAGCTAAAAGAGGAGACGAAATTGCCGCCCATAAAATACTTCAGTTAATAAACCAGGCCAGTCTGTGGCCTACACACGAGATGCAGCGGCTAAAAGTCGGAGCCAAGCTAAAGGGCAACGTTTGCCAAACGTTTCTGAGCAGTCTAGCCGGTTACATGAAACACCCAAAATTGGCAGGTATACAGATAGCTTAACTGTTTATACAGCGATATACGGGGACCAGTTACACAAAGCGCGCAGAAACCACCACCATCACACATGCTTAACCGAAGAGGGGGTCAGTATGTTAGGGTCTAGTTTAGAATAAATCGACATGTGCCATGTAACGTGGCATAATATATAGGATAGATGTACTATCTCATGAAATATTAGCCGAAATTCTGAAATCTGTCTTCGACTAGAAAAGATTACCTATGCAGGGTAGTAAGAGTAATTACGTGCAACATAATCACAAGGCATTTCAGTCAAGTGAGGATGTTTACTTTTGAACGAGCTTCTTTTCGGCCTCCTGCAGAAAAATATACTCTGTAAAATGGCAACTTAAGTAGTATAACATTTTCCGTAGATTTTTGAAGCCCTAATAAATTTAAATACATTTTATAGGAAAGGGACACAAAATATTCTTTATTACACATACTTGGTAGCAAATGACGTCTTCAAGTTTCGAACGTAAGGGAAAGGAGCTTTTCAGTTTTAAAAATGATTCTTGCTATGAGATTTTTTAAGATTGCGAAATGTACTTTCCATAACATTTATTTTGCTAGCACCTGCTCTGAAGCAAACCACTAGACACTTTTACAGTCGAGCAGGCGCCATCGAAATTCATAAAATTTGATTTTGTCAAGTTCCATCTTCCCTCGAATTTTGATATTTTGAAACATCATTAACTTCTCTTTCCCGACTATATGGATCGAAAACCTGCACGTTCTCTGACATTCCCATGTCAATATATTCGGGCGGAAAGAAGACTTACGCAGATTACTGCTCCTGAATGGTAATGATGAAAGGGAACGCTTTCTGAAATTTTATTGATCGAGATCAGCTATCTTTTGGGATGCTCGCTACACAATTCCTCTTATAAGCTTCTGGGCCTCTGCCCGGCCCAGTGCCCAGTAAGTTGAGACGTCACGTTATGGGTTTACATCCTACCGGTGTAAAATGTTCAATTTTCTGACAATTGACAAGTTAAACAAATCGCGCGTTAGTGTTACAATAACCCCTCTCGTGAATTGAAACTTACCTTGTAGGCATGCCAAGGGGTGGGACATTCGGACAAAGCACGGCAAAAGATACCACCAAGGCGGTGGTCGAATTCGTTCATACGTCCTAAAATGTGATGATAGTCGCCCAGAAACTCCTCTGAGTCCGGGTTCAGACAATCGTAGTTTCGTTGAGAAAACACCTAAAATACGCATTTCTTTGTCAATATGGTTAAAAAAATTGGATATACTTTTTGCAGGACAAGACATTGGAAAATAAAACTCGGTGTTGTCATCCTTGTTGAGGATGTGACTTTTCCTGGTTTAAGGGCAAGCTCAGCACGAATAATCGTATGATGCATGACGCTGCATAGCAAACGTCGGGAAAAATGAGTGTTTAAGAAATACGGCAAGCACAAATACCGGCTTTAAATTAAATTCGAACTACTTCAAGGATTCCAGAAATCAGCAAAAAAGGTTCATGTACCTTGAAAGCTACTCCGAATTCTTCGAAAATTTCTTGCACCTTAGCAGAAAGCCCCTCACCCAGAAGACCTCCAATAACAACGCGATCGAGTTTTTCAAACTCCATTGCCTCCTCAAGCAGACGCTAAAATAATACAATAAAAATGTGATTCGGCTAAAGTGGAAATGAAATTTTTGGAAGCAGAAGGTCGTTTCGTAGGTTTAGTTAATATTGCACGTCCCTACAAAGCACGAAGAACAGCTTAAACAGAAGGATTTTGCCAAGAATCAAATTAATGATAATCACTCTAACGTGCGTTTACAATAGAATACTTACAGCCGCTCATGAAAATCTAATCGAATACGATTTTAAATCTCAGTAAGAACATATCCTTCTCGGAAAAATGTCAACTAGTCACGAAAAATTGATAATGAGAAGGAAGATAGGTTGACCTCGTACCAAGCTGTATCAAAACAACTGTAGCCAACATAAATTCTCTTTTGTTTTCTTAATTTTTAGGCATGATGCTAACTAAAATAGACTTGCCTTGATAGAATCAAGACGCTCCAGATACTTATCAACCTTTCCAAAAACAAGCGTTCCAGAGAACTCCCAGTATACGGGTTCTTGAGGGTTCTCCAGTTTGCCAAAAAAATCTGGCAGTTTTTTGCGGTAAATTTCGAATTGCTTTTTAAAGGATTGTAAAATTTTTATTGCCAACATAATGCGATCATAGACTTCTTCCATTTCTCCCTTTAAGACTTCAGTTGGATCAAGATAATTCCGCAGCTAAAATTGAAATTTTACGAAGAGACATTAAGAATTTGAGCTTGGTCTGGTGGGACCTTGTACGTGACGCTTATTATACTAAGGTAAACGCTTCAGCCTACAAAGCAAGATCACAGGGTCAGTAATCCTACATAAAAATGTATCAGTATTTGATGAATGACTATGTGTTTATTTTTAAACGCATAAGGGCATTCTCAATTAGGTGCTCAAAAACTAAAATCAAGCGACCTTACAGTTAAAAATGAAGTAAAATTGCTTTAGCCATATTGAAATTGTTTACTTCATCTAATTTTTTGAAGCTGATATGGTCAAGTCTGCTAATAAGTCTGGTTCATGCTGCTGGCTGAAATGCTTTTGATACAAAATGATGGTTGCTGTTGAGTTTTCAGAAAGTGTTGATCTATCTATTAAAACAGGGCATTTGGAAATCTGCATGGAGTCATTAGTTTCAGTTTTACACCAAATCATACTGTAAAGTCACTGAAATATACATTCGGCAATAGTCTCATGGTTTACCTGAATAATGACCAAATTTGATACTTTCCGAAGAAATGTGACAAGTCGTCCTGGGATTCGAAAGTACTCTGAATTGACCCAGGAGAGACAGACAAGGTGATAGAATTTGCCAAACTGAACAGACAGTTGTTCGAATTCTGCACCCTCCATATCATCGAGAACTGGTTTTAGTGGTTTCAGGAACATCGTCATGTTGTTTGCTTCCATTAGAGCTGTAACGGGTTTAAAGATAAAATGCTTCAAATTACGTCCAAATATTGAAAAAATTTAATAAAGCAGACTACACGATATGTAAGCTATGAGTGAATTGTCAAGTTTTTCCTCGCAGGGTCTATGTTTTATCAGAAAGCAATAGGTAAAATTGACTGAAAGTCCATAAAAAAATGAATTCGTATTTGACTGCGACGTTCTAGACATATCTATACCGAATTCTGTCAGAATAGGCGGAATAGACTCCCGATATTCCGAAGTACAAGTTGGACAACAGATGAAATTCGTTATGTCAAAAATTACCTAGGTAATAAAAAAATTTAGACCAATTTTAAAACTCTTAACTTTAACAGGTGTATGGTTGAAGATTAAATGACAGGCAGGTTTGCCACGTGGATTTAACTTTCATCTAAAAGAACTTGATTCTGATTCATGATTCAAATACAAAAGCGACAGAACTCAGCAACACGCACACGGTTCATATAACTAGTGTAATGGTACCGCACAACGTATGCTTATTAAATAACTGTATTCTAGTACAAAATTGCCTGAACCACATCTTTTTTCTATTACTTGGATGAAACACTGTAGGATATGACAGAGGTTTTTAGGATACACTCAAAACATTTTTCCACACAGCCTCAAAAGTCAACCGAATCTTATTTGTATTGTGGCAAAAAGTTTTCTGACGACGATGTTATAAAAAGTTCTTGTTCTGACTAATTATTAACCGGCCAAAGCGGGGTTTATACGCGTAAGTAGAACGCAAATCTTGAAAAACGTACCGTAAACAACAGCTTTATACATATCTTTGAATGGGGTGAGATAACAACTGTTATGCGTTTCAAGCAAATTTATCATTTTTTGGACATTTTCAGAAGAAATCTGCCGACATATTCCGTCGAGGTCAGAAGCTCGAAATTTCCAATATTCAATTTCGGTTACTGGCAAAGCCTCGGCGTCGGCAGAAGCCTTGGAGTTTTCTTCCAATAATAGCTTGTAGACCTGGTGCGACCATTCAACAATTAATGTTTCAATAGCATAGAGAGAGGACCGCTCTGTTCCACTAAATGCTTATTAAAGTTAATAGCATAAACAAACGTTTTTGATCGAGAGAAGAAATATTCATCGTTATTGCTCGGCACGGGAAGAACCGTTTTACCGTTAATGTGCCCATTTAAGACCTCTGCATGACGTTTCAGTGAATGAGCGTATTTCATAACATCTTGCGACACGACTGAGGGCCATGTTACATGGTTTGTATTGTTTGAAAGAAAAGGGAACAAGACCTGACGAGTGAAAAATCAAACAAATAGAACTTACCTGTTCTATGAAAAGTACGAATGCTTGCAGGGCATTTGGTGATACGTCACAAAAGAAAACTTGGTCCTTAAAATTAGTGTCCTTCGATATCGGTTTGCCAGATCGCTTGAAAAACAAACATGCTTTCGATTTTGCGTTAGTTAAAGACTCCGCCTGCACCATCAAAGCTCCGGCTGGGCTTAAACTAAGGAAGATTTTTCTTGGTTCGTTTTTATCTAAGAACTCATTTATAGTGTTTTTCAGAGTCTCAGTGCCCCAGAGTTTCGTCCACTTATCATCTTTAATTTTTAATGAGGCGAGGACATAGTTTGCGATAAACTGGACTCGTTTATCATCTGATTCAATATTTGACATTTTGAATTGCGGTGTGCTTTGAGTTAGGCGGGGCTACAGACTCTAAGATCGCTATAGTTTAGGTCATTTGCACAGTAAAACAAAACCGTTTATTCTTAGCTTTCATGAGCAAACTCTATTTTATATTGAAAAATATCAAATAATATTTTAATACTTTTTTTGTTTTCTTTACCAACGAGTGTGTCCAGCGTCAAGGTCATCACATGTCTTTTTGGTCTGCCGATTCGCCCATCTCCCGTGGGGAACTGTAAGTAGTTCTTTTTTCCCTTATGTAAAGTGTCCCTAAACTAAATCTTCTTCGAGTTCACGAATGTGGAGACTCACCTTCCGTGCGCACCGAACGCTCTTCATTATGGCATTCGGCTAGGTTGACGAGCCCGGCATCTGGGGAAGCAGGCCTG